>JAZHYW010022557.1:0-13107 GCA_037355805.1 Ixodes ricinus
CTTGATCCATGTCTGAACGGTGTGTCTGAAATTATCTCGGCATACTCAGTCAGGACGAAAGCAAAGACACAAAACTTATAGCCATTATCAACCATCAAATATGCTTTGAATCCTTTAGTTTATTCGGCGCTTACACGCAGAGGGTTCATGCCCTTACACGTGCCGTCCAGCGCATGGTGCGACATTTTTCACGCAAGTGCTCAACTGTTGCTTTTTTAAAAAACGGTTTGTATGTGCGAATGTGCCTTATATGACGGCAGGATAACTTCACGAACATAGGCGATATTGAATTAGTAGAATGCAAGAGGATGGGGACTTCGACTTTGTGCACTGCTGTGGTCAGTACTGAATAAGATATAAGAAGTGTGTTCGATTTTAGCTTTTCAATGCATCTCCGAGTTTTACCTCGCATACTCAGGATAATTAAGAAAACAATTAATTGCAAAAAGGTATATTTTGTCAATGGACGCACAAAACAACTAAACTTCCTGACCAGCAACACTAATATAAAGGTGCGAGCTCGGTGTATGCATACTTATTGCTTGTTACAGAGTGTAGACTTGTACACAAGCAAGATCCCCGAGCTTCGCGAGTGTCGAGTATCCCAGCACTGGCTCGTCCACATACCTCGAAACGCTAACAGAAAGGTTAGAGTACAAAACTACAGCAAGCATGCATCAAAACAAACTTGTGTATGGTTCGGGCTTCTGCTAAAGCTTTGATTCTGGCCATTCAGGTTAGCTTAGAGACCAAAAACGATACGCTAGGGACCAGGAAACGTGAGATAACAGCTGTTGATAGTTCACGCTCTATGTATGATCTCTTGTCGACGTGTCGATACAAACCGAAGCCATGGCACTCTTCTTCCTGGCCAACTAATTCCCAGAGTGCAACGCGCACAGTGCTGCATGCAGAGATTTATGGAAGTAGTCTATTAGGCCATTATGCAATCTTCATGTCAATAAAGTTTGTTTATTAATTAATTTATGCAAATCTGGAGAGGAAGACAGTACGCAATATCATTCTGTATGCATAGTTCCTTATTAATAGTATTATTTGTTTGACTATTTCGGTTGCTTTCTGCAACGGTTGATTCCACTTGCATCGTGTTTCAACATTATTTTATTTTACCAAATATATTGTTAGAGTGTTTTCGATGCCTCATACAAAGGGCCTTTGGACACAAAGCAATACGAGCAGTCTTGTAGATTTTTTTAAACTAATTATATTCGGCGACAGGTTAAGAATTCAGGGGAACTTCTCCCACCACTTTCCACATACTTTAGCAAAGTGAATGCAGGAAAAAGGGCAACCTCCTCTCCAGCGTTTGGTACTGCTCAAGTGGAAAGGGGTGGGGGGAGTCCCCTGAATTCTTAACCTCTCATTGACTATAGATCTTTATACACAACAAGGAAATCATATTGCCACTAGCTTAGGAAAAAATCTGCAAATACTAAGGAACACTGGCAGCCGTTCAGCACAGAAGTGAGTAATGCATCCTCTGTAGCCAAAACGCTGTCCTTACGCCAGTGTGGTTCGTTGGTATTTCGTCCTAAACCGCAAGTGACGAGAGATTCGGGCTATGTGCACAGGGTCACCGGCTCACTTCCTAGATGGCTGAGCTAAATAAGACGTGAAATCATCCGCCAAAGTCACCTTCTGAAGTCGTCTGCCAACAGTCAAGTCCACTTCCCACGCTACAGGACCGAAAAGAAAGAGGATCGGGAAAGCAGAGAGCGAGAAGCCAGGACAGAAGCCCTTACGAGATTGTCCGGCACGATGCCATGAGCCAACGATGAGGTGGAAACAGCGCGAGTAATGCACTCAGACTTCGCCGAAGCCCAGGTGGCCCGTCTCGGCAGCGTGCTTCCTCGCCTGGTCCTGCCCGACGAGCCCCATGTCGCACGCGAGGCATCGCAGCGTGAAGTTGCGCACATCTGTGTACTGGCGGCTGGCCTTGGCTTCCCTGGCCAGCTCCAGAGCCAGGGCCAAGACCGTGTCGTCGTGAGCCGAGAAGAGTGTCTGCGGCGGCCTTCCGGGCTCCAGGGGCTCGAGGACCAAAGGGTCATAGTGGATGCCGTCGTAGAGGAGCAAGATGCGCTGGTCGTAGCCGCGGTCTTCGCCGAAGCGGTGCAGGCGGGCGCTCTGCGCGTCCACGGCCACCATCTCGAGGTCGTAGTGGCGGCTGAGCACGGCGAGCTCGATGGCCCCGCCCCAGTGGTCCTCGTTGAGGATCCAGGTGCAGTATTCTCGGTTGGGGCGTCCCAGGAAAGCCTCCGTGTATGTCTCGCGGTCGGCAGCCACAGCGTCTGCTATCACCTGCAACGAAGGGTCTCGGTGTTGGAATGGGATGGCTATGGCCGCTGGATTATGACTATGGCTATGGCTGTTGGGTAACGGTTATGGCTGTGGCTACGGCTGTTGGGTTAATGCTAGACGTATGTTATGACTGTTTGGCTATGGATATGGCCCTTGGGTTGGTGATGGCTATGGCTATGCACAGTTTTCCAGGCAGTCAGAAATATCCTATGTCTGGTGTATACACCCATTCTAAAGGTAAAAAATTACAGGACACTTATGACTGCTTACATCCAGGAATGCAAAAGCATTCCTACACGGAGTGCATTCCTACAAGCAGCGCGCCCCGCTGCCTGTGATACAGTAGTGCACTGAGGCCCCCCCCCCCGCCCGCCCTCAACCACGCCCGACAGTGACCCGAAAAGTGGAGCAGCAACGCATGCATGCCACCCCTCTCTTTTATTGGCGTGCGGGCCGCAGTGCAATGAGAGGGCCTCTCTATGGGGTGGCGTTCCTTGGAACCTGTGACGCGTTGCAGCCAATGAGACTTTAGGTACCGTTTCGCTCAGCCAATGGGAAAATGGGAATTTAGGTGCCATTTGTTGCGGTTACAGATGCCGCCGGCTTTGCTCCAATGGGACAGTAATTAATGCCTTCACATTAAAACAAATAACAACATAGCAGCTTCCTGTTGCTACATGACAACAAAAAGAGATGCCAGCAGAAGGCAGGGGTTCACTCTTTAGACTGTAAAATTTGCTCCACACTGATTCCAAGCAGTTTCATGGCGTCAAATGAATGCTTTAGAAGCTCCTTCTAGTGCCCGCACACCAGCACTGAAGAAATGCTTGGCATAGTCTACTTTCTGACTGCTTGCCTTCCTGCCACTGAAGTCACGGCACTGAATAGTGCGGGAATATTTGAATGCTGGTTATTGCATCATTTTTATTTGCAGATTTCACAATAACTTTTATGAATTTCACGATACTAAATAGCATACCAGAAAGGAGTAGGCCAGGGATTCAGAAAATATACCGTATTTATTTGAATATAAGGCGGTCACGATTATAAGGAGAGGGGCAGTTGAAGGACCTAAGAAAAAGAAAAACATCGCCATATTGCTATACTGAGCTTTGAATATAAGGCGGGGTATGACTTTGAGACTACGGATTTTGGAAAAAAAACCTCGCCTTATATTCGATATAAATACAGTAGCTAGTTCAAGTAGCTCTAAAAATCATTGGAGTAAGTGAACCGTGAAACAAAATTCAATTAAAAGAAGCGTAACTAATAATGCGCTAGGTGGGCTAAGAGATAGAACGAGAAGCAATTCTGGTCCAACTGTTTCTTCCGCTGGGACGTTCGCTGGATTGGAGCATCCAGCCTCACGCCAAGTGGATAGAAATCGCTTAACCTTTTCTCCGAGAAGCTGCGTGAGGCGTGCCAATCACGAAGCGAAGCTACAGGCGTCTGTACTTCGGATTTAGGGCTGGCAGTATGGCAGGTGTGTTCTTGAAGGAAATTTTACTCCCTTGATGCCAATATCTTAACGAAACCAAGGGAACTGTAGTAAGCGCGCCATGTAAGCTTCGTGCGAGTGGAACCAAAACTCATTCGTCGTGCATCCGTGCACTTGCATGCGTAGTGCTGTAGTGCACTTCGACAAGAACAAGATTCACGCTGAAGCTCGTCGAGACTGTTGCTTGTAAAGAGGTTGGGTCGGCCGGCCGTGCGTCCTGGTCTTAGGCCTCGGGCACCGGTGGAGAAGTAATTCCATTGGCTTGAAAACCATACTGCATTGGCACAGCGGGCCGCGCTAGAGAGCCTAGATTACAGGGTTTCCAACTGCTCGATCGGGGTCACGCAGTTTATGGGGAGGTGGCAAAAGAGTGAATTGTCTAACTTCTGTGCCTTTCCTCCTTACCATGTGACGACGCAGCACGTGTGCACTTGCAACCAATCTTGCTCAGGCGAAAATCAGTCCACTTCCAGCTGGATCATGAAACTGGAAATGAGACAGTCCAGCTGAATCCAGCTGGACCCAGCTGAATCCAGCTGGACCCAGCTGGAATCCAGCTGGACTGCCTCATTTCCAGTTCCATAATCCAGCTGGAAGTAGACTGATTTTCGCCTGGGGTGCTACACGAGGCGTCTGCCATTAAATTGCAAACGTTCTCCATGGTTCGAGATGGACCATCTCTCCAATCTAGGCTCTCTAGGCCGTGCCAGAGATCACGGCGCGTTTGCAGTGGCTGATGATGTTTGCGAGTTTTATGGCAGAAGAGTTCCGACGGCCATACTGCGCCAAACTAGGTAAGCTTAAAAAACGTTAGTGGAAGTACACTACGACTAGACTAGAACTTGGCTATATTTTGTGTAAAATACCTGTATATTCGAGAAAACCTAAAAGACGTTCAAATGATATGAGAGGCTGCTCCCCTAGAACCAAGATAGGGTGAAATGGAATGCTGTACTTGAAAAACTCGGGGAAATAAGACATGAATTGTTGTAGAAGGCCACGGCAAAGAAAAAGATGCATGCAGAACAGATAAAGTTTCTCCACAGTGCTGGCATACTGGCGGTTCCTAACCCTATAAGCAGGTATTGATGAGTATGGAACGAGTGGCCAGTTCTGAAGCGGCGCAGAAGGACTTCATGGAAACTATTTTTATTATGGGAGGTTTTCTAGACACCAAGTTCTGGTTTGATGGCATGAAGCTTGTTATTATTGGCTAAGTCCCACTCAGACTGCCATAGTCATGAAAGTGAAAACCTTGTGGACATCTTAAGGGGGCTGTGCAACAATTTTCAGACTTTGGCCAATTAACCGCGGAAATTAATCGGCGTCACCTATGGAACGAAAAGCAGAAAACCGTATTTTCTTGCGAGCGCTAGTTCTTATTTAAAAAAAATGAAACAAATCGAAGGTCAAAGTGCCCCTCCACTCTCCACGTCGACTTTCGAGTGACGTACTCTGGAGGTTCACGTAGTTTCCCTTGGGTTCTCTCTTCAGAGACCAGCCGCTTCCTCGGCGATTGTCAACTTTGAAAGGATTAGCCTCGTCGAAGGTCGCGGCGAGCGATCGACACAAAGGACCGTTCACCACGGGGCTGACGGCGAGTGTAGCAGCGGAGGGGGACAGGTTTTGTTGACTTCCGCGTACCCCCAGAGACGGTGTCATTTTAGTTCCCGTAACCCCGACAGGCGGCTGCAGATCGGCAAATAATTCGTTTTTTGCTTTGCGATTACGCAGCAGAATAGCAGTTTTTCGGGGAAAGGTGACGCGTTTTTGGTCACTTGGGCTTGCATCAACAATATAAAAAATGCAAACTGCCAATTCTTTCAACATTAAAATCGTAGCAGTGCCCCTTTAAGGTCTTGGTAAGGTATGCGGACATTCAATGGTAAAAGGTTCTGTGAAGATGCGGTTAGTCAGGTCTATCTGCAGCCTCGTGGCCTGCGATGCCCACATGGCTCGGGATCCAGCAAACTTACCGTATTTACTCGCATAATCCTCGCACCTTTTTTTGCGGAAAATCGATGGAAAGTTGGGGGTGCGAGAATTACGCGGGAAAAATTTCCGCGAAAACGTAGATCTCTAGAAAAAAAAAAAAAAGGCTAAAAAAACGAAGCGGCTGCAAATTGGGGTTCTCATGCCGGCGGCTACCTACAAGGTTTGAGAACTACCAATACATGACTTACCTTAACAATAAAACGACAGGTTCAATACAAAGCAAGATTTATTTGCAAACAGTCTGAGCCTCAGTCCGAATCAGTCGTAGCGTCGCTGGTCGTTGCACCGTCGTCACCTCCCGATTTCTCGTCGGTTTCGGACTCGTCTTCGTCCCACACCAAGTGGTCCTCGGTAGCATCCAAGGCATTCGAGATGCCCGTTTTCTTGAAGCTCTTGACGATGATGTCTGCACCGATCATCCCCCACGCTTCCGCTATCCAGCTGCACAGCTGCTCCACCGACGGTCTCCTGATCTTGCCGGCCGGCGTCAGATCGTGTTGGCCTTCGGCCATCCACTCTGCGTACAACCTTCGAACATTGTCTTTGAACGGCTTGTTCAAAGACACGTCCAAAGGCTGCAGTACGGAGGTTAGGCCACCTGGAATGACAGCCAGGTCTGTGCGCAGTTCCCTCAACTTTGCGCGAACCGGCTCCACAAGATGGCCCCGAAAGCTATCGAGAACGAGGAGCGACGGAAAAAGAAGTGCTCCCGGTCGCCGCCCCCACACAGTCTTAAGCCAGTCGACCATGAGGTCAGCGCTCATCCAACCTTTTTCTTGCACCCGTATGTGCACCCCAGGGGGAAACTTTCCTTTGGGGAGGGTCTTCCGTTTAAAGATGACGTACGGTGGCAGCTTCCGCCCGTCCGCCGTCACGGCTAACATCACCGTGCATCGCTGCTTCTCCGCGCCAGTTGTGCGTACGTGGACGGTGCGCGCGCCCTTCTGCTCCAAAGTAGTGTTGCTGGGCATGTCGAAATTGAGAGGCGTTTGGTCTGCGTTCCCAATCTGCGACAACAAAAAGTTGTTCTGCTGCCGAATCCTGATGACGAACCGGTGGAAGTCCACGATTTTGTCCTCGTAGGCTTCGGGCAGGCGTTGGCACAGCGTTGTACGCCTCCTCAAAGAAAGGCCATTGCGCCGCATGAAACGCGTGGCCCACCCGTTACTGGCGCGGAAGTCTTGTGCTGGGACGCCTTCCTTTCTGGCGATTGCACGCGCCTGGTTGCACAAGAGCTCAATGGATACGGCACACCCATCGGCGCGTAGCGCCTTCACGTAGTCCATGAGCAGCGTCTCGATTCGGGGAAACTTGCCCGTCTTTGGACCACGGAAAGCCCGGCGTGTCCTGTTGGTCGCCTGCAGTTCCCCGTGCTGCCGCCTCCAGTAGCGCACGTTGAATTCGTTGACGCCGAAGTGTCTGCTTGCGGCGCGGTTGCCGTGCTCAATCGCGTAGTCTATCGCTTTCAGCTTGAAAGCAGCTGTGTAGTTGGAGTATCGCCCCATGGCGAAGCGGCAACCAGCACCGAACAAAGACGTTGGTTGAAAGCGTTCGACGACAACTGATCGTGAAGAGACCGAATCGCTGACTGCTGCTGAACTGGCTGAGGCTGAACTGGCTGAACCGCCGAACGTAGGCGACGCGACAACCACGAACGCCGTCTAGTTGCGCGCACGCGAAACCGGCTCAACGACAGTGTGACTAGCATCCGAGAGATGGGGCTAGGCTGCGGCGCGCGGCGCCGGAGAATGCGGGCGGTGGAGAGCGCGTGCATCATGCGGGTTTCGCGACCCGGCGACTTTCGCCGCTGCAGTTTTGGGGGTGCGAGGATTACGCGAGGAAAAGAAAAATCAAGTTTTTAGTGGCTCACATTAGGGGTGCGAGGATTACGCGAGTGCGAGGATTACGCGAGTAAATACGGTGAAAGGGGTCATGAAACAATTTTCCAACTTTTTTCCTGGTTAGCTTTCCTTCTCAACTCATAAATCGCGCATTGTACCATACAGTTCGAGAAGAGGGAAAAGAGAGACTCCCCTCTTGCTCGGACCCTCGTTTGTGTACCCAAAGCCCGTCACTCAATATTCAGACAAAAGTTGCTTTCCTTACCCCGTTCACCCCAAAGCTGACAGTGCTGTGGAAGCTACGTGCTCGTTGGGTCAGACACACTTTTGCCACATGATGACACTCTCCCGCACATACCCACGCGCAGAAAATGAGGTCAGATGACGAAAGGGAGGCGGCTGATTGGTCCGGCAAGCGCGTAGCTTCCACTGCAATGTCAGCTTAGGGATGAAGGGGATAAGTGAGGGTCCGGTGTCGTGCGACATGCATTTGGACACGGTGACGCGCTTCGGGGACCGTGGATGTATCACAGTAAAAAGGCAGAGAGCTTTCGAAGGGAAAGAGGT
This sequence comes from Ixodes ricinus, assembly GCA_037355805.1. NCBI lineage: Eukaryota > Metazoa > Arthropoda > Arachnida > Ixodida > Ixodidae > Ixodes > Ixodes ricinus. Next base: position 8,221 of record JAZHYW010022557.1, read on the forward strand.
ACGATATAGTCCACTGTGTTTTCAAAATTTTGTACCGAAAGTCAGGCTTTGACTTGCTACCTTTATTCTTTTGGCCCACTGAACGATGTGCTATTAGTAAAATCTCAATCTAAATTGATTTATCCCATCCCCAATTTCGCTTCATGGGCCCTTTAATGTCATTCCCACCGGCGAGTCCCTGCTGAACCTTGGCCTGTAACGAGTTGAGTCAATTTATTCTTGGCTGGTGTAACGGAACATACTGCAGTAAAAACACTTTGAGAGTCTTCAAAAGGAATCGCTTTAATCACTTTGCTCCTGATTATATAGTCCAGTGCTGCCAGAATGCGATACAATTTGGCGGTAGAAATGCTGGCAACACTGTTAAGCCGAATGACACAAGTAAATGAATTTGAGTAAACGGCAGAGCCAACATACATTAAGGACCTAGCACCGCCAGTGTAAAACTGGCACTAATGCTTGTATTTTTCTTGCAGAGCTAAGAATTCGTATTGTAGAACGAGTGGGGGGACATTATGTTTATTATATTTTGTAAAATACCAATCGCAAGCTATGGGTATGATGTCCCAAGGAGTGGTATGACATGCACTTTCTAAAAAATGGACACCCTCAAGAGGTAGGTTAAGGGAAAGACGGAGGTTCTCGAAACTAAGACTAAAGGGTCTAACAACAGTTGGTTTATGGTCAAATGTATGACGAAACTTAGATTATCGAATACAACTGTGGGCTGGATGAGTTGGAGCCGATAGAACACTGTAAGCGTAAAAAAGACACAAGAACTGCCGCCTTTTTTCAAGTGACATCTCATTGGATTTCAGATACAGGCTTAAAACAGGAGATGTCCAAAAAGCACCAGTCGCTAGACACAATCCAAGGTGACGCACAGGATCAAGCACCTTCAAGGCAGACGGCCAAGCAGACGCATAAACGATAACACCATAATCAAGGCGCGATCATACAAGAGAGGAGTACAAACAAAGTAGACACCTCTTATTGGCACCCCAACACTTGTGTGAAAGAACTTTCAAAATGTTCATTGCCTACAGACATTCTTGCTTCAACCACTTGAGGTGAGATACACAGTTAAGCTTGCGGTCAAAAATCTCTCCCGGGAACTTATGCTCTGCTCTAACCGCAATGTTATTTCCATTTAAAGTGAGAATCGGATCTAACCAAAACCCATGCTGCAAAGATAAGGGCACACGGACTGTTTTTTCTAAAGAAAACTTAAAACCATTTTCATTCGCCCACTTAGTCATTTTATTTATGGTTAGCTGTAGCTGCCTTTCAGAGCTAGGCATATTGCACAATGTTACAGAAATTTAAATATCATCTACATAAAGAGAGTAAGATACAGAGGAAGGTATGGCCCGTAGTGATGCAAAACTATAGATAAATTGACTATCAATACTATCGATAGTGTCGACAGAACTATCGATAGTCGACTATCGATAGTACTATCGATAGTCAGATTTGTGGCGACTCATCGATAGTTTTGCACCCACTAGAGAGAACACAGCTGCCGCACCGCCGCTCACCTCCTTCCTCCTCTCTTCGCCCAAACTCCCGTCTTCGTCATCACTAAAAACTGAACCAAAGTTGAAATGGTAAGTGCTTGGGGTAGTTGGTGTCCCGTTTGAATAAATAAAGTGAGAAAAAGAAAAGAGAGAGCGACGCAAGCTACTAGTGTCGCAAAACTATAGATAGTAAACTGTCGACAGTACTATCGATAGGTTTCCCGATTAACAATAATTTTCCGATAGTCAACTATTGATAGTACTATCCATAGTTCTTCGATAGTCGACTATCCATAGTACTATCGATAATTTTCTATGCACTATCGTTAGTTTTTCGATAGTCGACTATCGATAGTACTATCGTTAGTTTTTCGATAGTCGACTATTGATAATACTATCGATAGTTTTTCGATAGTCGACTATCGATAGTTTTTTTACTATCGATAGTGAGATTTCTGGCGACTACCGATACTATCGATAGTACTATCGATAGTGTTGCACCACTAATGACCCGGCATAGAGAGTTCATTTATACAGCGAAGAGGGGAACACTTAGGACTCCATCCTGAGGAATCCCGTTCTCCTGAACAAACTAATCGGAAAGTGTTGTGCCTAGCCGTACACAAAAAGAGCGACCATACAGGAAGTTCTTTATGCAGTGAAACAATCTGCCGCATACTCAATGCATAAAAAGGTCACGCAGGATGCCATGTCTCCAAGTGGTATCGTAAGCCTTTTTCAAGTCTAAAAAGACTGATATGCAATGCTGCCTGTTCACAAGTGCCTCCCGTACAACAGTCTCAAACCGAACTAAATGAGTCGGTCGTGAAGCGTCCAGGTCAACAGCCGCACTGATTTACATCCAAAATATAATTTTGTTCAAGGAAGTAAACAAGACGCTTGTTAACTAACCTTTCAAAAGTTTTTCCACGGCAACTTGTCAATGTTATCAGCCTGTAACTTGAAGGAAGGGAAGTGTCTTTTCTAGGCTTCAGTAGCGGAATCACCTCTGCCTGTTTCCAATCGGTGCGGAAGTATGCTTCTTTCCACAGGCCATTAAAATAAATATCCCTAGTGGTACAGAACTAATAATACAGTGGTAATGGGCAAACTTGAGAACTACGACGTAGTTGCGAGCCTAAATTGTGGATGTTTTTACAAACACCTTCATCTGATCATGTTCTTCGTTCGGCCAGGTTTGGCGGCGAAACGACTGAAATGATGCCGAGGGAGGATTACGGATGTCTACAGCTCTACCGGACGTACCCGCTGACACTAGTTTCTATAGAAATAAAGTAATGAAGAGACTAATGCATAGAGGCACAATGAAAAAGCAGGTCGACGACATGAGTAACAATGTGCTGAATCGCAGAGAAACAGGTGAACTCGCAAGTTTAGTGCTCACTGTTCGGTTTTCAAGGACACCAATGTTTTGAGAAGATTGCCGACAGGGGAACCCCCGTCATGAGGCATGAAATGCTAAAAAGAAGCGATATTGTCTCTATCGGTTTTCTTAAAGAAATAAAGCCTTCGAGAGATGTTTTGATGGTCCATCCTAGGTCAAGTAGAATATTTTTTTAACTATCAACGTCGAGAGTAAATCCGGCATTGACAAAGTTGCACTCGAGTGATATCCATGCAGACGGCTTCTTTTCAGCATCACATACTGCGAACCTCGGGCAATTTTGTGAGGCACTCACAAGATGTCTTTGAGACATTTTTCACCACAAGAGGCCAACCCTTTGCGGCTAAATAAATTAATTGAATTGGATATCTCAAGAAAATTGAATGACTGCAGGAATGAGACCGAGCAAAATGTAGAGTATTTTTAATTTCATAAATAAACAAATAAAGCAAATGTTCATACAGAAAAAAGGAGTCCTCCCTATTATCAAAGGCAACCGTTTTGGATTTGTTATGAAGGCAGAGCGCGACGCTCTCAAAAAACAGACATGTGTGACTCCTTGCACTGACTATATTTGCCTCCTTTTAAGATCATAGATGCATCAACATAAACATACCACTATCACTTAATCAAATTTGTCCTGTCATAAATAATTGGGCTCTCAACCCTTGTGTGTTTTAGAGTCGTCTACATACACAAAGTGCGCCAGCGCCAACGCCCGATTCCTTTCGTCACACGTATCCGGTACGCCGACAGTGCGAACAGTCAAAACGTGTTATAAAATCAAGTGCAGAAGTTGTGCACATATTGATGGCATGCAGTTAGGTAGTAAAAATACCATATAAACCGGAATATAGGTCAAATTTATTTCCTGAAAATAGACCTGAAAAAGTTGACCCTCGTCTTATATAACGGTCATTAGCGGAAAAACAAAAATAATCTCGCAACACTGAGTGGCTGAAGCCGCCATCTTGTTTTTCTTTGCAATCGCCTAGCACTCGTCCACTTGTCACGATGGTCACGATTCACTTTCACTTGTGCTCCTTGGTTTGTTACATCTACCGTTGCCGCTCCCGGAGTGATAATGAGCGGAAGTAGAAGACAGTTCACGGTAGCCTTCAAGAAGAAGGCAATCGCCTATGCAGAGATCCACGGGAATCTTGCAGCGCAGCGAGAGTTCGGTGTATCGGAGAAAAGCATACGCTACTGGCGAGGCCAGAGACAAAAACTGGCGGCGTGCAGCAAGGCGAAGAAAACTTCATTTCGTGGAAGGACTGCGGTGTACCCCGAATTGGAAACAAAGGTGGCAAATTTTATTCGGGATCTGCGCGCCAGATCGCTACCTGTGACGTCGGAGTGCATCCGTACGAAAGCCGTCGAGGTCGCTCGTGCCTCCGGGCTCTCGAGGGCGCAATTCAAAGGGACGGCATCGTCCCTTTGAATTGCGTTAGTGAACTCGTCGTCGGACGAAGGTTCTGAAGAATCTGAGTAGTAACGCTCGCGCACTTCCTGTTTTATTGCGTGCGAAGCAATTAAATAAATGTGCCGTGTTTTCTCGTCCTTCCGTATACTTGGCCAATTTTGTTACCAAGGTAAGGTTGCATTTTCTTGCCATAAAAACTTTTTTTTCGCTTTTTGCAACTTGTAAATTAGGTGGTTGACCTATATTCCGGTTCGACCTATATTCCAGGTTACACGGTAAGTATCAGACGACACTTGACAAAGCAAGGCAAAAGTCAGCGAGCAACAAGCAACGAAAAACACCAATACAATGCCTTCGCCAAGGCGCGGAGGGGAAAAAGCAGTGATGATTTGAAGCCACCTCATGCCGGCCATGTGACGCAATTCCAAAGATGGCAATGCCCATGCTGACGGAGGATGAAAAGGTATATACAAAAGTACAACCGCCGCAGAACCACTGAACATCCTGTTCTTTCATGAGCAATACGTAACTGGAACGAAGTA
>JAZHYW010022558.1:0-14520 GCA_037355805.1 Ixodes ricinus
CCTCGATGTGTTTACGTGTCTTGCAAGTAGCGTCAAATGCGCGAGCGCACGAGGCCCATGTCTCGAGCGGCCCTTGGAAGCAAATGGCGGCGCAGCACTGAAATGAGCGGCCCTTGGAAGCGAATGGCGGCGGAGCACGCGCTCGCGGCACGTGTCTCGCGCGTTTCCACAACAATGGTTGGCGGTACTTGTAAAAAAGGCCTTTATCAAGGGGCTTTAGACCTACACGAGCCGTTTATTGAGAGAGTTTGGCCATACATTGGTTTGGATAGGCGAGCATCTCGGGGCCAACCACAGGCCGCGAAACAGCCCCTAGCGGTGGTCGTGTGATCTAAATATGTGACACGACTATACTTCGTTCATTCACCTTATGTGCGAGCGAAGGCAAAACTGGAAGCGCGAGCACGGGAAGCTCCGTGCGTTCAGGCTTTGCTCGAGGCGCGCGAGCTGTAGGGAGAAAATGCAAAAAGCGCTGGTCTCGCGCTTCTAGCTTTGGCTTCGCTCGCAGATAAAGTGAAACGAAGTATAATTTGAGCCGTGCCGAGCGGAACTCCGCGTCTCAAGACGCTCGCGCACCCCACCCTTTGCACTGCTTTCTTTTCAGCCAGTCTCAGGACGCTGTTCTAGCAGTGCAGACAAAGGCATGGGCACGAGCGCGTGGCTTTGGAAAGTGCCTCCTATGCACGAGGTCTCGTACAAACAAAAGCGTTTCGCTGAGCTAGAGCTCACGCGCCTGTGCCTTTGTCTTCACTGCAGACATTTGTGAGATGGAGTAGAGGTCTCCCGATTGGTCGACGCTGTGTCACAAATTTAGTTTACGCTCTAAGCGTGGGGGAATCTTCGGCGCTGGCGGCGGCCTTTGCTCCGCCTATTGTCCAAATCCTCCATTACACGGCTCTGTGCCAGAGATGTTCTGCAGCGCCCCAGCGAGCGCGACGCAAGCACGCGCGGCGTCGCTTAAGCGACGGACGGGCCGGCCGCTTTGCGTGACGATCCCGTTGAACTTGAGCGTGTTTGCCGCTTGCGGCGGGTCGTAATCTTCTGATCCTCCACAATAAGGGCATATTGTAGCAGTGTATCTGTAGCCCCTACCTACATGTTAATTTATGCATATCTCTCTCTCTCTATATATATATATATATATATATATATATATATATATAGAAGAGCGGTCCCCGCTCGAAACGTCGTAATAAACTTCAAACTAAAAAATTGAAAATGAACCTCGAAATTTTATAGGTTCGGTTCCGGTTCAGGTTCACAGATTTCGGTTCAGCTCCGGTTCAGTTCCGGGGAGCAAAAAATAACGGTTCGAACCGGTTTGAACCGGTTCGAACCGGTTTGAACCGCAAAACTGAGAATATATTTTCCGCGTTTCTTTGGTAATAGGCACTATTTCAACAGTGAAACGAGTATCTAGCTTTTTATCATTCGTAGAGTCCACTTTTATTTTCAGGTAGAAAAATAAATTGCGTTATTTAATTTGAATGAAACAGTAAAAGAAAGCTAGATTAACATATATGACTCAGCATCTATTTTTTTTTTACCTCAGTCGCATATATTTTACCTGAAGCAAAAGGTTATCAGTTTGGAGATCGCCTAAAATACCCGTTAATGCTAAAACTTTGCGCGGCAGTATTAAAAGTAGGCTCCTGCTGTGCCTCTTGAACTTAGGAATTAATTACAGTGCATAAAATCATGAAATGAGCACGTTCTCGCCATATATACCCTGAAATCTAGTTTACAAAATACGTTTTACAATATATATGATAACGACTCAACTGAGCTAAAAGCAATAATATTTTCAAAATGCCAAAACAGTTTTAGGACAGGGTCTGTCCTAAAACTGTTTTGGCATTTCAGTCTACCTTTTATAGAAACACTGAGCCGCAATAACAACGCTTACTTTCCTGACCAATATTCTTTACACTCAGGACCGTTATGCATGCAAATAATCATGCAAAAAAGAGGGACCTTTGTACTCAGATCGGATCTGGCCTAAAATAGCGCGTACCAAAAAGAACAATTTTGACATAGCTTGGTTTGAGGTTTATTCTTGTCAAGATATCGGTCAATTCAATTTACAAATAAACATGACCCTTGCTATTTTCTATATTTTTTGTTAAATAGAACAAAGTAGTATTTCATACTCTGCTCGACATTACAGGTACTTAATTGGTCACTTTCTGACGGTCTGCGTGCGCAATCGTCATAGTTCTGCCACGCGCCACTGTGTACTTTGTTTTCGTCCAGCCCACAGACACATAACATTTTTGTTCATCACATAAAAGGAGAAACAGACTTCTATATGTTTGAGAAGTTGAATATGCGTCAGGAAGACATATGTTATTTTTATCAGCTTCATAATAAAACATTTGTTTAAGGTTCTCCCAAATCACTTCTATCGAAGATAAAAAAGCCGGAAAAAATTTGCAGAGCATATATCAGATACTTCCGGGGTGCATTTACTTATGATGTATATCTTTAGGGTGATCGGCCCTTTATTTATGTTGTCAAGTCTTCAGGCAGCAATAAAATATTTTTTATTGTCATTAATAATTTTGACTGTATGAAGTTCACATAGCCGCTTGAGACTGACATGGAAGTATGATACTCGAGAATACGCCATCTGTTGAGTCTGCGGAACACGCTTTTCTGTTCGCAGTTTGGCAGTGTGAAACACCGGGTCGTGGGCTACGCCAAAAAGGACTGTGTGCTCACATTACAGATCTGAAGGCAAATACACGAAATGTGCAGAAAGAGAGATAATAAATGGTATTCTTCTAAATAATCCCATACAGGACGCCTTACTGCAAAAATAAACGTATTGAAATGCAGGTTTTAAGCGTAAACACGTTTGACAGAACTCCGTCTGGCTGGGTCAAAAATTTGAGAAATACATACCTTCACCAACCAACTCATGAAGATTTAGGAGCCAGACGTTTCAATAGGTCGGGCTCAATAAGTCGACAGCCACTTAACCATCGGAGTATGTCAACGGACTAGGGCACTTGAAGAACAAAAAAATCCGAGGACACCTAAGCGCTTCTTATGAGTTGTGAAGGCGAAATCATGAATGTCCTTCTTCTGCTCCCTTAGTTCGTCGCTAGCCAATGGGAACCTATCCATCAGATTCCTGCTACACGTGACATTGGGACGGTGGGAGGCGCCGTTTGGCGCGGCTTCAAAGCTGATGACGTCGGTTCGCTCCATGGGACAGTTAATGCTTTCGCATTAAAAGTGAAGGAAGCAAACGACACACCGTAGATGGAAAAGAAGCTGCAGCTCTCCACGTCCAAATAGTCGCCTCTGATGAAAATACCGAACCGACTTTGAAACGTCGGACTCCTAACTGTTCAGGACTTGGTTGGTTATCGTCCGTATTTCTCTAATAGAGATGCGTGCAATGATGCTCCTAATTACATATAAATATCGCTAAGAACAGACAATATATTTCTAATTTAAATCACATTTGGATATCGGATTGCACGAGTTCGAAACTTCGCAGAATACTGTCTCGGGAGGCTAAAGTTATATTTGGTTTTACGTGCACTTGTATTGCGGCCTCATTTTACAACACTGTGCTTTATCAGTCATGCGCGCTCTAACATTTTATTAGGCTGCCGGATATCATCGCGAGACCACAACTTTACAATTTGGACATCTCTTTTGCTACACTTTGTTTCAGCTTAAAGGGGCATTGCAAAGGGACGAAGAAAACCAAATGCTGCTTCGAAAAGCGTGCCTATCAGTGTCATACACGAGCGTTCAGTGAGGACATTGGTCTAGAGCGTCAGATAATAGCGACATAAAATTCTAGAGGAAGGACTGGCTGAATAAAGCCCCTTCATGTTTTAAAAGTTGCGCAAGGTGCGTCGATGCACGAGGCACGTGCTACGTGCATCCCTGGGGAAGATGATGGCGGAACAGCGCAGCACTGAGCTAGATTTAGGACGACATGCTCTTCCCGGAAGTGGCGCGCGGCACGTGTCTCGAGCATTTCCACAACAATGTATGGCGCCACTTTTCCCAGGATAGAGGGGCTTTATGGCTGAATAGCCGCAAGTGACCCCTTCTGATCCCTTCAAGCACGTGACTCTCACTCAAAATTTTGCTTGGAACACCCGTAAATTGGTGGGGCGTTCACATCTTCATAACTGGATGTTAATTTCCAACACTTAGGAAGATCGCGCATGGTTGTGGCACGCTCTTGTTTCGGTTCTCTATTGGTTCAGACCAAGGACGTCATCAACAAAAGAAATTGTGCTGAATATTCTGAACCTATTTCAACAATTATGTTCAAAATACGTCGGATTTTTTCTTTATTTTATGTTTAATGTGTTTCTAGAGTCACACTCGCTATACTCTGTTTCACCTTATGATGTACACGCAGGAGAAGGCTACAAGCGCGAGCTCCTTGCTTCTAGGGCACGTCCCGGCGGCACAAGCTCTCGTGCACTTAAGAGCAGCTGCCAACGCTATGAGCTCGCGCTTCAAGCCTTCGCTGCGGTACAACATAAGGTGAAACGAAGTACTAGTTAGAGCGAACGCGATGCAAATTAAAAAATGGCCAGAAACGCTTTGCAGGGCCCCTTCAAGTCCAGACGCAGCCGATGCTTACAAGCGCAAGCAGGTGGTCCTGACCAGTGCTTGCACTGCAGGAGCGCTCGTGCTTGGCAAGACTGATGAAAGCCCGGAGCGTGCTCTTTTAGCTTCTGCTACGCTCACACTTAAAGGGAAGCTGAAGCGGTTTTAAATATGAGAAAAAACACCCGAGCCTGGTTAATTAGACCTAAGCCATCACGAATATCGTATTCGTTTGGTCATTTTCTGCGCGGACTAACCGGAAAAGCGCCTTCAAAGTAGCGCCGAAGCCACGCCTCTCCGAAGCAGAGGGAAAGGGGAGAGAGGAGGAAGCCCGTCAGCCGATGTCACAAAAGGACCGCCTGGGGGACCCCGCCGCGGCTAGCCGCGCTTCCCTCGTAGGCTGCTCTACTGACTTTTCGAGCCGTTGTCGTTCTGCCGCCACATAGCGCTTGCTTTTATCCGTTGACCGGTCATGCTATTGACTCAATCGCCTGACGTTGATTGTTCTCTTGTTTGTTCACGTATTTGCAGAATTCTCGTGGCACCGAACCAACTGACTCGTGCTGTTGCACGATGCCATACTCATGTGTTGCCGCCAGCTTTCACAAACAGCGCTCGTCGCAGTTGTTCTTCCCGCTTACCGTCTTTTCCACTCAGACCCCGAGATTTTAAAGGGGGGGGGGGGGGGGTTGAGCAAGTACACCGTTTTTTGTTCGAAACGTGTTACGGATGGCGCATATGAAAACTACGTACGTATGGTTTTGGGTCTGAAGAAGGCTCGCCTGAACCCGACGCTCTGCCGTATTAAAAGTCACAAGCAAAGAGGAAACGTAACTAGGTAAAAAAGTTTAGGTCGACTGTTCTAGAAAAAAGCTATTAAGTTGATTAGAATTGTGCAGTGTACTAGAAAAGCCGCGATCATGTAGCCAAATAGCGGGTTTCCACTGGCTTTCTTGTGTTAACCGCCTTATATTAGTGTGTTAGCGTTGGTTTCTTATATTGTTGAAGTGACCATTTTTTCCGAACCGACTTTGGTCCGGGAAGTATGAGAAACAAAAGAAAACAATCTTGGGTGGCCCAAGATTATTTTTTTTTGTTTTTGATCTATTCCGCGACCCAGTCACTTGGGAGAGGAGGGCTTGCTCTAGTATGTGGTCATGCAATTAATAATGCGACTTTCACGGTGCAAATTGTTTTAGCATAAACGTTTTTTTTTTATTTTTACAGTTGTTGATCAATTGAAGTCACATATTTTTTAAATGTAAACATAAATTTTGTTATATTTTTCTTCCATAGGTTCATATTCTCTTCAGGAGAGCTTTTTCGAACTACAAAGCATGCGACCATCTGTTCTGAATTGAGTTCTTTTTTTTTTCAAGTTACGCAGTGTTTTCTGTATAAAGTTTGTGTCATGCAATCGTTCTTTGTGCCGTAGAAACGCGATCGGACGATGATAATGCTTGGTGGTGGTCTAATACAGTCAACAAATCTTGATAGAAGTATGCGAATGTAGAGGCCCAGGAAGCTTTCACAAATTCGACATCAAATTAAGGAACGCCGGGCGCACATCTCCGCTTTTTCTAAAGCTATAATGGCGTAATAGTTGGTGGCAAACAAACTAAACGCAGCAGAGGGTACCGCTATCACAAGGATGGACCTTCTGCGCAGTTATTCGCATCGTGCGCAAGGACATGGCGGTGGCAGAACGGCGACCCTGTCTCATCACCCGTCTCATCTCAGGGGAAGCTCTCCCGTCGCCCGAAGCCGATTATACTATCCCTTCAAACCACTTCAGCCTTGATGAACAACACAGCCTGCACGCTCACGTGTCCAGCAGCTGCCAAGCACGAAGGCCGATGTGTGCCGAATTCTTGTCCTCTGACGACCGTTTTGGGGAGGGTCACGCTAATCCGGCTTGACGCGTCCCGTCAATAGCACTCCGTTTATTGTCAACGTTTTACGTTACAATAGAGTAGAAGTCAGTACGCTCCTGAAGGTATGAAACCGGCCATGTCGCGTCCGCGCAAGCGGTTCCTCGTGTCTGCCTTTATTTCTGCGGGGGTCATTTTTCTGCTTCGCCAAAGGCTGGAACGCGTACTTTGTCACGTCGAGGGTCGTCTGGACACATTCCTCTTTCGGATCCACCGAAAGATTTCGAAAAATCAGAAGCCGAACCCGACTTACAAGAGCAGAAGGCTCGGCGCCCGACTACTTCCGCAAGCGACGGAGCAAACGAGAATCGAGATGGTCCTCTTATGACGTAGTGGCGCGTCACGCGCGGCTAGCCAATGGCGTGCCGCTGCGGCGATCGCTTCCGATTTCTTCGCTTTTTTCGCGTTTAGGATTTATTTTGGGTCAAACGGTTGCGATATTTGGACTCAGCAGGCACAAACACGTCAGAATCAACCATTAACTCATTTTTTTCGAAAAGCTCTTCAGCTTCCCGTTAAAGTGAAACCGAGTATTATGTTGAGAACATCCCATTTAACCAGAAAACTGAACTGATTAACATGGTTTGTACGCGACATCATCGCACTATGTCCTGGGGTTAGAAATTTCTTTTAGCTGAGAAAATCAAATCCCGTTGTGTACTATGCACGCTGCAGAATGTTCGCGCTCAGTGCAACTCATATATTCACAAAACAAAAATTATTATTTCTTGGTGCAGCGTCGTGAGGAACGACGCGAGTGTCTGGCATCATAAAAACCCGCTTTCTGGCAGGAGTGATTTTGCAAACGAAGTAGCTTTGCGGGATCACGCTGTCTTGTCTGCGCCCAAGATGCGGAGCAGAGGAGCGTTTACAACGCAGTATGTTTTAACTCCCCCCCCCCCCCCCTTTCATTTTACGATGCTCTTCCAAAGAATACTTTTCCTTTCAGAGGGACTCCCTCGTCCGTTTTGCCGGAGGTGCCGATTCGACAGCTATGTTTGTGTCATTTGTTAACAGTAATCCTCCATTTCTTTTATTTTTCACCAAAAAACAGTAAAGATTTTTAAAAAATGTGAGAATTTGAGTGGCTGCCTTTAAGGCCACTAGAATCTTTCTTTTTAGGTATCCCTGCCGTACACACTTGTAGTTTTATTTATTGTCAGATTAATAAGCCACATTTAGTCCTTTCAATCCTTCTATTTTCGGGGACAACTTTCATGAGACAGTTCAGCAACAACGAAAACATGTTTGGCTGCCTCAATGATGTGTACATGTAAAATAGTTCATGCAACAATTTTTGTACTTTCAGTAAATACCACTAAGAGCTAATCCCTGACGTTGATAGCTTTGAGAAACAGTTTTTTTCTCCACTCAATGACAGACGCAGAAAAAATAATGGAAAGAAATAGCTTTTCCCTCCTCAACTCGCTGTTAGAACAAGCGGCGATGTTATCTGATGCCAATTGTATACCGCCAGTGTTAGAGTTCGGCTATTCTCATCTTTGATTGAATAAAAGCCATCACGAATGTTTGGCGATGCTCATTGCCAAGAACCCGAGCACTCGACTCGGGCTTATGACAATCAAGTACGTCAAGATGTCACGTGAATCGCCGTGAGAAGACGTGATGGCATGTGATATCACGATGTCAACAACGCTAATACATGTATATTCCGTTGCAACTCTAGAAGGTAGGGCGAGGGAAAAGAAGGCCGGGGAGGAAGAAGCAGACGGAACGCTGGAGAAGAAGGGGAAACCTCCTCCTCTCGCCAGCGTTCCGCCTGCTTCTTCCTCCCCGGCCTTGGTTTCCTCGCCCTACCTTCTTGAGTTGCAACGGCTATAATGACGTACTCAATTTAAGCCGACTTGACGCGGTGAGTCACGCGACTACGTCACAAGGCCACTTGACGTGGCATTATTTGATAGCATATCTTGACACTATGACGTCACGTGACCACGTGACACATGATTAATCGTAGTGCCAATGCAAAAGCGCCACGAAAACCCACAATTTCTCATACATTGCAATTCAGCTAGTATATGACAATTTGATCACTATATAGAAATACAGCAGTCAATTTTTACTTCGGGAAATACTCATTTTGTAATAAAAATATTACCGTGAACCGTTTTGAACCGGTTACCGTTATATTTTTTTCCGGTTCAGTTCCGGTTCAGTTCCAAGATGGCGGCGACGATTTCGGTTCGGTTCAGTTCCGGTTCGGCTAAAATAACGGTTCTGTTCCGGTTTTCGGTTCGGTTCGGTTCCGGTTCGACACTCTGGTCACAGCACCTTTACGGTAAGCAAGAGCATATGGCATCCTATATAGGGACTCGCATATTGTAAAATAGGTAAACAAAACAAATTGGGCTTCGATATTTTCCAGCCACGGAGGCGGCATTTGTTTGGCTTAAGTGTCGTAGCTTTGAGCACAATATCTGCAAGACATTCTCCTGCTGAAGGACAAGCAATCTTAAATGTATTGAGGTATGCAACATGCCTCGTTATTGAGATATGGCTGTCGAAGAAAAAAGCAGTTTACTGCAAAAATTTCAGTATTTTAATTCTTCATTTGTATTCATGCGTACAACGTTTGCTAAAGAATCTCCGAAATATTTCGATATTTGAAATATAGGTTTACCTCAAATTAACCTACATTTTGCCTTCCACTACGAATTTAGTTTCTGAACAAATATTGAATACCTCTTTCTTGCACCGTTCGGGATTCAAGCCGTAATCTTTTATGTATTCGTTACTTTTTTTAAAACAGAGTGTGTTTTATTTTAGTTAGGTTAGGTTGCAAAAGCAGCCTGTAACTAGCTGTAACAACCAGCTGTAACGACACCGAAGAGTGTTACAGCTATAGAGAACCACAAAGAAAGAATTTTTCCTCGAGCAAGATTTAAACTAACCACCTAGATATTCTTAATCAAGTGCTTAGCCGACTGAGCTATACAGAGTCGGAGATCGGAACATGCAACGGCGACGTCATTCGCGAGGGACTTGCGACTTATCTCACGCTACGCCAACTCACGGCGTATTTCGGAAGTGAGTGCGAATCTTCATTAGGTGCTGCCGCTCAGATGCCTGTCTCTTTTTACGTAGAAGAGACTATCTCACATTCTGTGCTTACCAGTCTTTTTCAGCATGATCAAGCTTGCGTGTTATTTTTTTATTTGTTGTTGCTAAAAGATACAAGTCATCAGATTCCATAACCAATGACCTGTGACAAATCCTTGAAAAATTTAATATAAGGTAACACATCAGTGCGTGCGGGAATTCACATAAAAATTATCCACATGGATAATCTATTGGCGCAGAATAACATATACATTAAATGGTCGAAGCACATGGCCGTAAAAAATACGTAACGTGTGTTTCCATTTTCATTTAACGTACTACTCCATAGAAATGATGTACAACAAAACGCTTTTTTTATTTATAGATACACGTACAAGCAATCCTGCAGGTGCTGCTGAAAAAAGTGAACAATTACAATTATAATTAGATCATTAAAGAAGTAACTGATTACAGTAATTATTTACTGCATCGCGAAAGTAGCAGAAAAATTACCAGAAAGCTTAATTGATTACTTTCCACGTCACTGTTTTATTTATATTACGAAATAAAAAATGCAAACACATGTTCAAAGATTTCACATTTTGTGACATTTTTTTCTTTTTCAAGATGGAAAGGGAGGGGCTTTGTCGAGGCTTGTCGGAGGCACTGCAGAACATCAGTCGTCTGTGCAGCGGCGAACCCGGATCGTAACTAGCCGTACACAGGAAACTAGGCACTCTCGACAGCTCGACAGTCAAAACGTCGCTTAGCGTGTTGCCATTCTAGTTATTTTTGTATCTTGGCATTTTTTGGAGTCCAAAAGTGTCCAACAACTTTGCTGCAGCATAACAGGTGACACCTCAGGCAGACAGAGCGATTTGTTACGTAAAAACGCCTAACTTTATAATTTAGCTCTTTCGGAAACATATAGTTAATTTCTTGCGATTTATTACAGAAAACTAGTAATTGAATTACAGCGAATGTTACACAGAAAAAA
Source organism: Ixodes ricinus (assembly GCA_037355805.1). Lineage (NCBI taxonomy): Eukaryota > Metazoa > Arthropoda > Arachnida > Ixodida > Ixodidae > Ixodes > Ixodes ricinus. Next base: position 10,576 of record JAZHYW010022558.1, read on the forward strand.
GTAGTTGAAGCTTTAAAATGTTACAATCAAATGTGATTGATTACAAGTAATCAGTTACTCGTCACTCGTCAATTACAAGTCCGCATACGAGTAAGTAAGGAAGGATCTAATCATAATAAGCTCTTAATAGTTTGTTTTTAATTTATTATGACACTAAAGTTTATAACTATATTCATTCCTTTACGTAGGTACGATATAATATAATGAGTTTGGGCCATACCATCTCAAACGTCCCAGACGTAGCGCTCGACCTTTACAATTTTTAAAAGAAAAGTTATCGCTTTTTAGCTTAAGGTTGTTACCTTTGAATAAAATTATTTTCGCCAAAAGGTATATTTGTTTTTATTACGTGAGCGTGGTTTTAAAGAGGGTTGTGGACACGAAATTCAAGCGCTCATTATTTTAACTTTAATGCGTTGCATGTTGCAAGATAACCTCAAACATACCAGTCTTTCGTTAAAAGGCACAAGCTAACTAATTTTAAAGCTAATTAAACGATCTTTCAATGTGCACGTGGTGGATGCATGTGGAGCCTATTTGGGAGGTAATCTAGCAACGTTGGGAACACTGCGTAGTCATGACGTAGCAAGCTCTATCGGAGCAGCGCCGCTCTTTAGAATTCAATATTTGCCTTAGTGGCTTTCCTACTCAACCCACAAATCGCGCATTGTACCAAACACTTAGAAAAGACGGACCCTCATTTGTGTACCCGGACACAACCATTCTCCCTCTAGAAGATTAGCCCGTCGCTCAAAATTTGAACAAAGGTTGCTTTCCCACCCATTTCACCCTCAGCTGACAGCGCTGTGGAAGCTACCGTACTCCCTGGGCCAACCACACGCTCGTCACCCCGCAGGTACTTCGATTGGCTCGGTTGTAACGCGTTGACACCACTTTAGCTCTGACAACGCCACCAACGGCAAAACTCATAGCCACGCCAGCCTTGCTACGTCACGAATGCGGGCGAATCTTTTTTCCGCCGGATATCCCATGACACCATCGCGCTCTCCAGTTCGCTTCTCTTCGAGCGATTGCTCGAGTGCACCGTTTGGAGCGAAAAATATAGCCAGTAGTTCAAAATACAAACGTGCGTTTATCATTTACGGTTATTACCCGTCAAAGCTTGACTCATTTCCGAACGAAATTTGAATATGTAAATTTATGTTTCCGTACTCCTTTAAGTTCTAAAATGGACGTAAACTAGGCATCAATAAATAATTGAGTAAAAATCTGATTTCATTCGAAACTCTTCACAATTTGTTTAATTTAATTTGAACGGCTTTTAACTTGCTATGTTGTGATGACTATCCAATTTTCATTAATATATTTCTAAGACATTCCACACAATGGACACAAAAAATATATTTTCTACAAATTTCAATCATTGCTTTGCGGCAGGAAATTATAACTATTTTCTGTTAGAAACCCTATAGATGTATTACAAATAAAAATGCTTGAAGCTCAATACTTTACAAAGAAAACTTCTAAATATGTAAAAAAAAGTCAGTTTTGTTGCCTAAGCGCTTGTGTATTTTACCATGAGGTGATATAAGTAAAATTACGAAAAATAACGGCTTTACAAGAATTCATTGTCATTATTTTCTAGAAGTTTATTCAAAATTATTTGGCTAAATCAAGAAAAAAGATATTAAACTTGAGCTCCCGCGTCGCGACTTGGCATTGTTTCTTAGCGCCTCTTCACCGCACAACACACCACCTGACACAAGGACTGATACGAGAGCTGAGAAGCTTTGCGCACACACAAGGCAATTTATGATCGGAAATTTGATTTCCGCAATGGGTTCAGCACATGCGCATTCTTGAATTGCCTTGCGTTTAAATATCACTGTTTACAGCTAAATATCAACCGCGGCCTGCCATGGCCGCTTCCATCGTATTTCTTTTCGGCTGCGATGCAAACAGCGGGGGTTAACGTGTGATGATTGTACGGGCCGCCACTGGCATAGCAGACTCGTTACGTCCATTTGTATCCGATGTCAGCTCCCCTCACTCCGAAACCTGATGCCTAGTCGGCGTCGGCATCTCCGGATGAGGACTGCGCTTTCTCTTCAGAAAACGTGATGACGATTGAGTGAGATCCCTACTGCTACGCCGTTTCACCGCCCGTCGAGACCACGAATGGCACGCTTCGAACAATCCCGGCCAATCCCAGTGGCGGATCGAAAAGGGGGGGGGATGATGGGGGCGGCCGCCCCTCAAACAAAGTCGACCCCGCTCCCTCCCCCTCCTCGGAGGGCAATTTGACATGGGTGGACCCCCTTGCCTGAAAGAATGGGAGAATAGCATCCTTAAAAATTTTCCGCCCCCCTCAAAACGGAGTTCTGGATCCGCCCCTGGCCAATAGACTTCTTCAAAACCGACGCGCCCCATCGCGGCGAAACACCACGCGGTGCACTCTGGGAACTAGTTGGCCTTTCAGTTTCGGTTTCCACCGAGCAGCTTCATCTCATACTTCACATCACGCCGCGACCGAACGCGCTGCCTGCGTTTTCGATTATCTGACTTCTTTACAAATGTACAATACACTCATTTTCGAGCGATACAACAAAGACCGAGGCACTTTCCTTGGTTCCCGAAACACTGGATATTGCGCGTATGGAAAAACGTAGCAAGACGTGGCTTAGCTACTCCCACCCCACGAGTGTATCTTTGAGCTCAGTGTCAGTAACCCCGTCCAGTACCAGTGAACTACAACTGAAATTCTGGTCACCTTGAGCCCTACACGCATTTTGTTTGCCAAATGTCCACTTCTCGTTACTTCCATTAAGCGAAAAGGTCAGTACATACTCACAGGAGTATCAAAGAAGCCCAGGTTGGCGCATGAACTTTAAGGAAAACGCAATAAATTCGACCTCACTGCTGCAAAAAAGTATTTATGATGTCTCTCTCCCCGTGTCATCACATATTCACACTCAAATTTTATGCTAACAGAAGATTAAGTTTCCGCAAATGCTAAAATCGGCTAGCTACGACGGAGGCAACAAGCGTCCCCTACTTCTCGCTGCTTCCTTGGACGAGCTTACCGACGCCCAAGATCTGTGCCTGAACGGTGTGTCTGAAGTTATATTGGCGCACACCCAGTCAGGAAGAAAGCAAACACATAACATATATTATGGCCATTACAACCGTCAAAATGCGCTTTTGAAAAAATTCTCTGTTCCTTTGGCGCACAGCATGGGGTCCATGCACCGTCCGGCGCACCTCTGGCGAACGGTGCTACATTGTTCACGAAAGTGCTCGACGTTTGCTTTCTCTTTTTGTTTGTATAAAGGCGTGGAATGCGCCTATTAGACTGAAGGGTAACTTTAAGAGCACACGCGATGTTGAATATTATGGAATGCAAGGGTGGGGATCACTGTGCAGCACTGCGGCAGTACAGATGAGAGATGAGAAGTGTGTTCAAATGAGCTTTTCAATGGCGCTCTCCGAGTTTTACCTGGTGTACTCAGGCGTATTAAGAAAAACAGCAATTGCAAAAGTTATATTCTGTCTATGGACGCACGAAACACGAACCAACGTCCCGGTCAACAACACTAATGTAAAGGCGCGAGCTCGATGTACGCATACTTATTGGTTGCTATTCAGCTTGTTGACTCGCACACACAAGCAAGATCCCTGAAGCCTCGCAGCGTCGAGACTCCCCAGCACTGGCTCGTCCACCCACCTCGAAACGCTAACAAAAAGGCTCAAGTATAATAATGCAACAATCATTTATACATCTCGGGCTTGTGCTAAACCTTCAAGATCTGGCCGTTTAGGTTAGCTTAAAGACCAGCGCCGCAGTGCCGGGACCAGAAAACATGAAATAACGGCCGCTTCACATAGTCCACGCTCGATCGAAACCGAAACCATGCCACTTCCTCCCTGGCCAACCAGGCCCCAGAGTGCACGCGCTGGGTGTTGCATGGCAGGGATTTACGGAAG
>JAZHYW010022559.1:0-47676 GCA_037355805.1 Ixodes ricinus
CGGGTATGGTGGCCCACGTGGCTGGGGTCCGTGGTGACGCTACTCACCAACCACCTAGCACCTAAGGTGCAGGCGCCCCTGCGGGGCTCGGGGTACGTGGAGACGCCACTCTCCAAACACCTGCTTTCGCAGGTGCCCCCTGCGGGGGAAAATCGCTCACATGCTGGATGAAACAGTCATTGTTAAACTCGGAAATAGTCGACAGATAACATGCTGCCTCACAACTCTGCGTCGCTCGTCAAGGGGTTCGCTGTGCTCGTCGGACTTCCTCTTTTCCTAAAAGTAACTGGGCAAAACTCCTGGATTTAGTCTTACATTCCTCACCGGTAAGCGCACACACTCCATCAACCTGGGGCTCCCTCCACTCGTAGTCCTCATCACGAAAGTGATCAGAACACAAGCGATCACTGGCAGTTCGAATCCACGTCCGGAATGGCGGCCGTGCCAGCCGGATCCAAAGCGCACGAAGTCGTTCGTCTTTAGGGATCTAATAAATTGGCTTTCCGACAACATATCAGGGGGTTGCCACAGTCCTCTACCTCACAATGCAGCACCATCTCGTCATTAAAACGCGCAAGTCTTTGAAGTCTACTTGAAACTCGTCAACATAAAGATCTAGCTGTTGCAGCGACTGAGGCACGCCAGTGATTCGGCTACCATAACTCACCGCAACGAGTCCATCTTCGCAATCATCGTGAAGTTTTGATAATCGCGTTCAGAACTAGAAGACAGGCCTAGTTAGCCGTACTTCCCCAGAGCGGCGGTGCTCCGTTCGTTTAGGCCAGACAATCGAAGTTGTTCGGGAATAGTTTAATTTTTTTTAAATTCGTTATCTTGTTTTTTAACATAATATTGGTGTGTCCAATGTGATACTGCTCCCTCAAACAAGTATGGACCAAGAAATAGGAGCCGAAAATTCGTTGAAGTATCCCTTTAAGATATTCATTCTTATAATTTTACTTTTTTTCGTCGTAATCGTTTTGGGCATCTTGTCACTATCTCGACAGCATGTCCTTGGTGAATGCGACTTCAGATAGTGACAACGTGCTCCGAAACGGCTACGCCAGCTGTCTACGCAACATTATCAGTTCTACATCTTGTGCTCTTTCATGCCCGCGGTATTTAAATCAGGCGAAAAAACGAAAAACTTGCAATTGCAACATGCCCAATAGTCTCAACAATTAAAAGTTAATTAACAAAGCTTGGTTAATTAGTCAACATAATGTGACGGCTATTCCCTTATCTAATGTTTGCCGAGCAACAACAACACACGGTGAAAACAACCTTCGCGTAACTCTCGCCTCCTTTTTTAAGTTCTGTTCGAATTAAAATGGAACACCCCGTATATAAAATCTGTGCTCCAAAATTGCTCCACTGATGCCATACAGTGAAGGGAGCGCGTTAAAATAAAAGATTTAAATAGCTTTAAAAAAAAGATTGATCGCAGCCGTGGTTTAAATGCCGTCCACGTGTTATGGAGACTTTTCTGGGGCTTATATTCGTGGTCAATAAATTGCATTTTTTTACCTTCACTCTTTCTCAATAATCTATATCTAGCAAATCCGTAAAAACGTTGTCACTAATTTTTTTCGCCTGACTATTGCTTCTGTGTGTTTTTTTTAGAAAAGTCATACAACGCAAGGCTTGCCAAGAATGGCGATAACTTTCATTAAATGTAACCCCATAACACATGTCCATACCTTTTGTGAGCCGTGCCAAAAGCTTTCCTAAACAACATTTTAGCACTAATAAAAAAAATATATTATTTTTTTCTTCAATTTTGGTGCGATAGAATCTTGAGGAACTGTGCATACATGAGCTCCCATGGCCTGCAAAGTGAACACACTTTAACATTATAGAAAACGTGTGGGGCGTGGAGAAAAACGACTGGTAAAAGGGTATCGGCATGCAGAGTCACCAAACCTGCTTTGGGGAGCAGTGCAAGACGAATGGACGAGACTTCAAGGCGTCCCTTGTTTCGCGAGCAGCCTCATGCCTCTTCGCCAGCGCGAGCACGCAATGTTGTGGAGGCTGGTGGATTGTGCAAAAGACACTAGTGCAGCTAGCTGCCAAGGCTTTTATTTTATTGACGGTTGTAAATCCATTGTATTTTTTTTCTCTAGTGCGCGTGCATTGCTATTATTCGGTTGGGACGTTTTTGTAAATAAGATAAAATCATAGAATTTTTTTTATCTGCAGATATAAATGCAGAACATTACAAATCACGTCTCCGTAATCTGCAAGTTGTTTTACGGGGAATGCATTTGCACTGCGGCACAAACACTGCAAAAAGTCGATTTATTGAAAAACTGCCATAAAGAAATATTGGCCGCCTTAAACGTCCGTGCAAAAAAAAAGAAAAAAGAATATCTTCTTTTGTTCAACCACGTTGGCGCATTCGTCGGTCAAAAGCTAAGATCAAAGAGCTTTTGAAATGATGGCTTTAGGATGGGCTGCTTTCTGCCGGCCATCTGAAACATGGAATGTGACTGGCGCTCTTGCTATCGGCGTGCACGGGAAAAATAGCGACGCGTGTCTTGATATTGCCGCTCCGGTCGTCGGTAACTTGTGCTCTTTTTTCCCTTGCAGCTGCACAGCTCCATCAGGGTGTGGCATACCTTTTTGCCACCCACTGTACTTTCTTCATCCAGTACGCGAAGAAGGCACATAAGATTCTGATTTTCATTGATCATACGTTTTGGGGACTGCTACATGAAGCCTCAGGGCAAGACACTGGAATTGATAGATTTCTACAGAGCGATCGTGGCTTGTGTAGCACAGTTAGCGTAGTGTGCCCTACACTGTAATACACCGTGTCAGACGGGCATTTAAATTACCGCCAGGGTGAACTCCCTCGAAGAATTGGCGAATCAGCTAAAATTCTCGGCTCTGCATGTGCCCTTCGGCGTACGCTTCTTTGTAGATCTTTTTAGGAAGTTTGCAATGAAAACCGTTTAAATGACCGTCTGTTTCCGCCAAAGGCAACATGGGGTCTTGCCACACAAGACGTGTGCGGAAAATGTACATGTGTGCAATAAATATATTTCGTGAATGATGCTACCTGCTTATGCCTTTCTTTTCACACTTCCTGACTTCGAAGAAACCACTTAGAGGTAACAAGAAAATACTCTAAAACTTTCCATTGAAACTCCTAGGTGGATGTGAAGAAATACCCTCATTGGCACAAGTTATAATTCCCAGGTGAATGAGAAAGAATACACCCTTGGGTCCACGTAATAACTCTCAAATGAATGTGAAAGAATACTTCCATAGGTTCAAATAATGTCTCCCAAAGGGATATGAAAGTATACTCCCTCAAATCCTGATTGGAACTCCCAGATGGATATGAGAGAATAGTCCCATAGGTTCACGTAAAAACTCCCAGATGGATCTGAAAGAAAATTCCCGTTGGTTCAGGTAAGAGCTCCCAGTAGGATGTGAAAGAAAACTCCAGTGGGCCCACGTAAGAACTCCCAGGTGGATATAAAGGAATATTCCGTGGGTTCACGTAAAGACTCCCTTATGATTGTGAAAGAATACTCCCATGGCTCCCCCAAGGAACACTCTGATGGAAGTAAATAAATACTCCCATTAATCCATGTAAAACCTCATGTAAAACTTCCGGCCTGCACGGGTGTAAATTCGGCACAGCCCACAGAATGATGCAAGTTGTTGGTACTAGACCCAGAAGAGCTGAAGATCGTTATCAACTCCTTCGCCGGTGACCACAAATTTCTCAAAGATTAGGTATTGAGGTTGAGCTTATGCATTTCCTTCACCTTACTTACTTAAAGGATTATTGCCGTATTCCTTAAAGAAATACGAGAGTATTCCTTCACATCTCTAATACCAACGTCGTTACTACGTGCGACTCCAACACAAGCCAGGCATCTCCTCCGTATGGGCGTGTTATCTTTACGATCGAGACCACCACTTTCGGTGCGCACACACCAGGTTCCCACAGACGACATCTCTTGGGAGTGATCCATGGCTGCGAACCCAACAAACACACGGCTAAGCTTCTGGAGGCGCTGTGTGCAGACGGATTGGATATCCTGACGGACCGGCCGATGGGCTCCAAAGGTAGAGTCCTCATCCACTTTGCATCCTGTTACGTATGGCCCGTGTGTGTGTGTGTGGGGGGGGGGGTAATCGACGTATGAGATCAACCAGCTGGCAAAATACTGTCGACGGATGCCGCACCCAGCCAAGTTCCGAGCGAGGATCCGGAGCGACGGCGTCACCTAATCGACGGTTAGGTAAAGTACAATGACCACAAGCAGCTCTTCGCCGGAGAAGGAGTGGTTCCGTTCGAGATATTTCTCTACTTTAGAAGCGGGTGTGTCCCTTGTGAAGTTGAACTCTCCCCGATCAGCGGAAAACCTGTCCGCATTTACTCCTGCCTCACCTCAGATTAGTGGATTGGTGGTCATAGCTGGATGCGGTGCCGGCCGCTATAACTTCGATCCGGACAATGCCCGCAACGATAACGACTCCAGGCCCTACCGGACCTTTCCACCTAGAGTACCTCGTCCGACCCGGATTAGTTGATTGGTGGTCTGGGCTGCGTCCCTGTGCCAGCCGCGGGCTTCAATGACGACTCTGTCATATTGCGGGCTACAATAAAAATCTTTGTCATAGCCGGGCCTTTCCACTAGGAGTGGCTCGGTGCCAACAGTGCCATTGTGTGTGCTGCGTGTGAGTGTGCAAAAACAGACGCGGCGGGCCTCGAACGGTTTGGCACTTTTTCGTAAACGCCACTGGTCAAAAAGCTAGGGGTTTGTGGAGAAAGAGCTCTTATATAAGTGGCAACGGACGGCTGCTAGACCACTTGTTTGATTTTGACGCAACAGCACATCTCAGAAAAAGGGTGTATTATTACACCCTTTGTCCCATATAGTATACCCTAAACTTTCAATTCAACGCACAGCACCCTATAGTCGAACAAACGTTCCAAAATTTTACGAGGGGCTTGATAGCCGTGTGGTACACCTTATTAAAATAGCCAATGTACCTGTTACTGACAAAAAAAAATAATCGGGGTTTTCTTGCCCTACACCAAAAACTCAGTGTTTTCTCTGTGTGGTCTTTTATACGTTCTTTAGCTGCTTAAAAAGTTATATCGCACTGTTCTCAAGCCCCTCGTAAAATTTGGGGCCTTCTGTTCGAATATAAGGCGCTGCACGTCGAACTAAAGTTTTGGAGTGTATAATATGGGACAAAAGGGTGTAAGGTGATACCCTTTTTTTAGAGTGTATAGTACATCATGTAAGTAAACAGTGTACATTTCGAGAGAGATTGCGGCTCCTAGTTTTCTCATAGCTGTCACCGCTGAGTCAAGCCCGGTGCCTGGCTAGTGTCACCCTTCCACCACCACGCACCCCGTTCTGTCCTAACAATCTCGTCATCCGCTACGCGAAGTTATGTAATGGAGCTACCCGAGAAGAGTGCAATGCTACGAACAGCGATCTCTCGTGTACCCGTGTTGTCACCGACAGGGACATAAAGTCGCTAGCTGCCGACTAACCAGCCATTCTGCAGCAGCTGCGGAAAACAACAGGAGCAACGCCCGGAAGCCTGTCCGAAAATGGCGAGGACAAGTACTGCGGTCTTTGTAAACAGACAGGACAGGTGGCTCGAGTTCAATTCGCTGAGCGCGCGAAACAAAGCGACGGAGCTAAACAAGAAAGAATGGCGCGGGACCGCTTGCACAAGCGCAGGCAGTGATCCAAGCAACTCTCGGGCACAGCTAACTCACGTCCAGGTTCCAAGAGTTCTACCCCTCAGCTGCGCAGGTCGAGCGAGGTTCAGATCCAAGATCCCCCAACTCCTACGCCGATATAACAAGTGGTCTCAAGGGCGGCCGCAGCCCAAATACACGCCAGCTCCTTAAAACACTCCAGGTCCAGCAAGACCACGATGGAGCCGATTTCGATAGCACCATAAAATGGCTGAAACAACCACTGAACAAAATCTATCGTACCATAAAACAAGTCAAGTTCAAACACAATTGACGGCAGAAATCCCGAGCAAGTCGCCTCAGGGCGTTGCACCTTCCAGTTGGGGAAGACGAGGGATTGGAACACGAACTCCTCAAGAAAAGCAAGCGACGCCAGTCCCTCTCACCTGGGCGTTATCGCACGCCATCAGGAAGTACTCTATATACACGACAGCAGGCAAAAAAACAATCCCGAGAACCTGCCCCGCAGCACCAGGCAGCAACCCAGAACTCTAACAAGCCATAGGTGTGAATACAAGTACTCATACAGCAGCAGCAAGCGCAGCAAATGCAACAAGTACACCCGATGCAGCAGAAAAGAGAAAGGAAACAACAAACACAGCAGTTCCTGCGACAGGTGACTGAAATGGTCACACAACACGTCGCTCAAATGTTTTCTCCCCTGCTTAGCCAACATGAACCCAGCCTGCACCAGCCGCAGCAAATCTCCACCGAACCGCAGCTCGGCGCACCCACCGCCTTAGAGTCCCCCTGACGTTCTGCAGTGGAACTGCTGCTCGCTACGTCACAACACTACGCAGCTCCTCGAGCTCTTCCGCTCAACCGGAAAGCCGGCCGCGGTTCTGCTGCATGAGGCGCGGGGAAATAGCCCACGCATCTCGAGCTTCAATATACATTTCCAACCAATGATAGAACACGGACAATGAAGCAGATTAAAGTGGCAGATCTCAGCCCACTGAAGCATAAGCTACGGTGTTTGCGCGCAATGGCTTCCGACGTACACAAATGGAAACTATGGCTTTCTGTAACCCGTTCCAGGAGGTGGTGGCAGTCCGGTGCACGCTTGGACGTCACCGTGTCATCTTAACGTTTTACTACACGAGTCCTGAGTCAAGCTTTTTCAAGCGCGGCCACGATGGCCGAGCTGGCTACCAATGGGTGACGGACCTTTGGCAGCGCTACCCCCAGGACCCTCTGCTCGTGGCGGCGATTTTGATGCGCACCTACCGGACCAGGGGTACTCAACGGCTAACACCCGGGGCGTGTGGCTTCAGGAGGCAGCGGAGTTGGCGCACCTTACTCTTACCAATGACCTCGACTACCCAGCGGGCCACGTACTGCACGGGGGTCGACGGGACACCACCCCTAACTTGATCTGGGAGGACTCCCGCCTTGCGACCAAGGGGCGGTGCGGACCAAACCTTATGGGTGACCGACCAGTATCCCCTAGGGGTGGGGTTCTCAACGGCAGGACGTAGACGTTCAACTCAGGCCATTGACTGGGCCGTCTTCTCGAAGGCGGAGGCCACGTGCGAAGACGCGGTTCTCATAACCGCAAAATTACTGAGAGCAGCTCACACGACCACGAGAAACCTGGAGGTAAAGGACCAAGACATGGTTCCCGACAAACATCTGACCAACCCGTGGGAGGCACACGAGCGGCTAACATGATATATTTGAACAACGGCAAATGATTCAAGGACCTAGTGTGTTTGCGTTCCCCAAACGCCTGGCTCGATCGACGTGGATTGAGAACTGCACGATGTTTGAGGCACGAACTGGCACCCGCAAGACAAGGCGCACCTACAGGAGCCTTGACCGTCAAGACCGAATCGCCCAACACAACTCTCCACATAGCCACCAACCAGACTCCAGAGCTGTTCGAGGAAGCAGCCGCCAAGGCTTTTTCATCACATTTTGATAAGGATACAGACCTGTGCCTCTACGAACTACAACCGGCAAGCGACAAGGAACAAAACGCTTAAAAATTTATGATTCAAGAATTTACACTGAAATTGAACTCTTTCAGTGAGCGCAGCGCCCTCGTCAAGGACCGCATCACGTGGCGCATGCTCCGCAACCTGCGCAAGCCGGACAAACCAAAGGTCTTGAAAGAACTTAACGAAGTTTGGGCGTCGGGGGATCTACCCGCCGACGGAAAACATTCAGTGGTGTACCCTGTCCCGAAACCAGGGAACAGGCCACATGAAATACAGAACCTTCGACCCATCTCACTTATGTCTACGCTATGCAAGCTACACGAGCGAATGGTCCTTTTGTGACTCACATATGTCTTGAAAGAATCAGGACGACCCTCACTAAAGCGCTGCGAAGACTGGTGTTTGCCCCGTACTGTGCACTCCACGACAGCCTACACCTCCTCGGAACTTTGTGGATAAGAGACGGTGATTAACCAACAAGGTACCCGGACTTCTGGTGGCAGTGGATCTCCAGAAAACGTTTGACACTGTCGAGCATTTGGGGGTGATTGAGACACTCGAAGAGAGCGGTGCGCGCACCCACAGCATTCATCTCGTCAGAACGTTTCCTCAAGAATCGGACCTTTGAGATCAGCTCGGGCACCCAGCAACCCCGCACTTTGCAGAATTTCCGTGCAGTACATCAAAGAGCCATTCTTTTGCTTACACTTATTAACTTATTCATGATAAATATACCCAGAGTGTTACGCGCCGTCCCACACCTTCAGCACACAACTTATGAGGAGGACACAACCTTTTGGGTGGAGCCTCATAATACAAAACTCGACACGAAAGAAATAGCCGTCACCATGCAGACGGCGCTAGATGCCGTTTACCAGTGCCTACAAATTACGGGTATGCAGCTTCACCAGTGAAGACAGTTTTCCTCATCGTCGGCGGTCTTGAGCTAAAGACAGCTCATATACACCTGACCTTGGACGGCCAGCCAATTCAGTGGTTCTCTGAATGGTGGATTCGCGTACTGCACAAATTAGGAGACGCGCAAGAGTGGATCAAGCAACTGAAACCCAAGTGGCGATATCAGCTTACCTTAATAAGAGAATGAGCAACCGTCTCGACGGCGGAAGCACGCACACCATCTCTTACTCCCTCAGGCAGTCCTGACCTCAAAAGCCTGTTATGGGGCCGCGTGTTTCTCCCTGACCAAGGCGCAGCATAAGCAGCTGAAAATATTGCAACGTGAATATCTGCGTGGAATCACTGCTCTCACAAGACAGACTAGGACGGAAGAGTTGTATCAGTACTCAGAACCTTCCCACTCTACAAGTCATCATCGGGACCCGCGTTCCTCGGCCACCAGAGATGCAGGACATCGACTAGAGCCAGTCAACGTCTCCTGGAATTACAGGGTTGGCGGCAACCCGTAGTAGAAGCACCGCTTCCGAAGAGCATACCATCATATAAGGACTTGATTGTCAGAAACGCCAAGGCGCTCACTTGAAAAGAACACGCGAAAATATCGTCGGAAGAAAGAGCTCCGCTCGCTGCACGCGCAGAAGTCCTGGAAAACGCGGTCTTTATGGACGCCGCGTGGTACCAAGAGACGAAGGGGACCACAATCGTCTACGGGACCGGCCAGGACCGATATACTCAGACTCTTTAATACGACAGCGAACCTAGCACGAACCGCCTAAGAGCTGCACTCGCTGCGCAGGCAGACCTCGTGAAGAACGCGATCTTAGTGGACTCCGCGCGGTTCAAAAAGACCAAGCGGGCCAGCCTTCGCTTACGCGACCGTCAAGGACCGATATGCTGAGACTCTTCACTACGACAGCGAACCTAGCACCAGCCGCCTAAGAGCTGCACTCACTGCACGGGCAGACCTCGTGGAGAATGCTGTCTTCATGGACTCCGCGTGGCTCAAAGATGCCAAGCAGGCCACACTCGCCTACACGACCGGCCAGGACCGATATGCTCACACTCTTCAATACGACAAGCGAACCTAGCACGAGTCACCTAAGAGCTGCGCTCGCTCCACGGACAGACTGAGTTTAGCACGCGGTCTTCATGGACGCCGTGTGGTGCCAAGAGACGAAGCAGGCCACACTCGCCTATGCGACCGGCCAGATAGATATGCTCAGACTCGCCAATACGTCTGCGAACTTAGCACCAGCCGCCTCGAACTCGATGCAGTACACCTGACACTATCTCGAATGAAAGTAGACATTCGAGCAAGTGGACGTGCCTTCACGGGCTGCAGAGAAACCCTTTCCCGTCTGGGGGAAGCTCCTCGCGAAGTGATGCTCTGCCAGCGAATCAATAGCCTGTACTCGTATTTGAAAACCACCAAAGGTATCGAGGTGAGAGTGGACTGGGTCCCGGGACACGTGGGCGGTATCGGTAACTAGGCCGCTCGCGCGTGGGCTACCGAGAACAAGGAAGACCGCTCCAACCCAGGGATATTTGTCCCCTTCGCGCCGCCGGAACCAGACACCCTTGAGAAAAAAGCTGCGGGCCGACAAGAGGATCAGCTTCGGCAGCGTAAACCTAACACCGTACAACCCTTCGCCATTACCCAAGCGTACACCCAGAAAGGCACACTTCCTAATACAGGAGGCCCGAGCCTGAGATGCGCTCACTGAGGTCATACTCACTCGGTGGCGTAGCCTACAGACGACGGAAGGGCCGCCCACTCGAACAAGCACCATCGGAATGGTCGGAACCCGCTGCACTTGAGGTCGTTACTACGTGAACCGCCGGCGAAAGCACGACGATCCGCCACCTCCATTGGGATTGCGCGGGATTGCGAGATAAAGAGCCTAACACCTGGGGCTCACATCCACAATTTGCAGGCCTGGATAGCACCGGCAACGAGGCACAGGCCAGGGAGACGCTACTCTCTCTATGGGAAATCGCGCGCTCGACAAGAGTGCACCGTTGAATGTAAACGTTTCCTCCGTATGTTCCCCTTCCCCCAATGAGCCCATGGCATCACCCTTAAAAAATAGAGATAATCATCATCATCATTCTTACATACAAAATAAAGAAAAATATTTATCTGAAAAAGAAATTTTCCTACGTTCTAGATTTATTGGTGGAGAGCCGTTATGGAAAAATAAATGTAAAACATATGTCGGCACTTTGAAGATTTTATAGTTGGAGTGCAACTGAACCGAATAATTGACTAGTTAATTAAAGGGCGACAAACGATGAAGTCATATTTTATTTTGATCGCCATTATTAAAAACCGTAATATAAAACCGACAGTGACTGAATCTAGAAGTTAAAGGAATATTTCAACTTACACGGGTATGAGTGGCCTAGTGTGAACTGTAAGAGATCTGGCCTTTCAAACACTTCACCTCAATTCAGGATGCCGCTTTTGTCTCTTTTTGAACCCTATGACCAGGAACCTAAATGGTATACCATTGAGTTCCTGCTGGCTTCACAGCTTCCAGTGATGGATCCTGGCTGTCGTTTTGGTTTTCATTTTTCTTCAATCGAAATTCTGAATAAAATGTATTGACGGTAATATTGGTATTGTGTACTTTAACATTTGCCTGCATGTAATATTGAATTAAGATTTTCCAGAGTGATTGTGGCGTTTCAACTGTCGCTTGATTTTCAGATGTATTGATTGTGTTCTACTGAACACTATAAGTACATCTGAAAAGAAAGCTGCATGCCCACAAAAATGTCCGCAAATATAGCTGCCGAAATAGTACAGCCCGAGATAGTACAGCTAGTACAGCATCAATTGTAAAAACCAGAGCATAAGATTGGGAGCCCATATTCGATAGGCGGATGATTAAACTTTAATGTCAATATTAGTTGTAAGACCCACAAGCAACAGTGGTTCAATAATGGCCTATGTATTTAGATTGTGGCCCAATGGTGGCTTAATGTTGGCGAAATGGCGGTCCAACGATGCCATGAAACATTCGCCGGCATTATAGTCCCGCGGGTGAAATGTTTTCGAGTAATGTTTCTACACGTATTAAACTTGCTTCTGCCGGTATTGTATTCGGTGTGTGTGTGTGTGCGTCATCCGTTTGCTTGAGGTGTCGTCCGGCGGTGACATCACGCTTCCCCATTGCGCAGGTGCGACGCCCTTGCTGGCTCCACGGCTTCTATGACAAAACACTTGCTTTGCTGTGCTTTTCTTTGTGTTTTATTGCTTTGTCGCGTCTGCTTTGACCTTGAGCGCCCTGCCGGCTACCGTGACAAAGCATCCGGTTTGCTGTGCTTTTCATTGTGTTTTATTACAGAGGACATACTTCATGAAGTGCTTGATGACGTGTTTGATGATATATTTTTTATCTTCGGACCCAACGCCGCCGGCTTTTCGAGTAATGGGGCAACTAAGGCTTTCTCACCAGTAATGGTCAAAGGTTTTTGTTTTTGTTTTGTAAATATTGGTTGAGTCGTGGTTTAACATTGGCAGTAGTGAATGGTCTAAAATTGGATCGGGAAGCGCTTTCGAGAAAACCAACTTTTGGGTAGTATTGGAGCCAAAAACTGCCGGTGGTGGGCCAATATTGGTCCAGCAATGGTGTGGTGCTTGGGCGCATATTCGTCTTTATACAGTTTGTTTTATTTGTACTGTTGTTTTATTATCAACAGAACACACATACCTTACTTGAATTAGCCTGCAATTTTTTTGTAGAACTGTGTAAAATAATATAAAAATATTGACTGCATGAATATTGTATTTGATTTAGCCGGCTTTAAGCAAACTGTGAAGAGGGTGGTGAAGGTATAATATTTTTGTTGATATCTCGGGTTCTGAGATGAGTCTTTTATTTTATGTTGTCAGCCAGTATTTATTGTCCCGCTTTTTATGTTGTACATTTCTTTCAAATAATGCACTAATCTTAGCCGGCATACATCTTACACTCAAACGTATTCACACTTAGTCTCTTAAAAACGTCTTATTCTTGACTGCTCAAATTGCCTGAATATTGTCGCGGATTCAAAAATACCCACAAGTGTCAAACTGAAAATAAGGATTTATAGACGAAGCTGTGCGAGAAACGAAGGAGAGAAACGAGCGTCGAGAAAGCTGTAGCAAACGGCGAGGTGTCGGCGTGATAGCTGGGTAGCCAGATAATCGGAAAGTAACTGGGCAAGGTCGCAACATGTTCCTCATCTATAACACTCGGCATTTTCAACATTCGGATCAGAATATCCGAGCGTCGTACAATGGCGAGACAAACTAGGCAAGGCCATGTTGGCTTCCTTATCTATTTTACTCTTTCCTAATACATTCAGCCTTGAGTTCGAACATCGGATATTTGGTGTAAGAATAAACGCAAATCTTCTAGTATTATGGAGAAGCGTTCTCTCCCGGGCAGGCACGCTGCAATATTCAGATGCGTCTCCTAACCATATATTGAACGGTGACACCACTCTTAGCTAGCATCATTAATTTTAATGCAAACTGATCTAAACCAAAATACGACTGGTGCGAAAATACCGCATTTATAAATCTAAAATTTGAATGCCACTGCTACAGTAAAATATTTTAGTTTAAGAGTACCTTTTACTTTGGGAATCGACCTATCACAGGCGACACAATTTATTATGACGTTCGGCTTTCACACACTTTTTTTTGCCTGTCCAAGTTCTTCCGAGATCTTTATTACATACACTGACACGTCTGATATAACTTTTGTTTTGCAGAAAGAAGTCGGAGGTAGCGCAACTAATCTATAAATATCGCTTAGTGAATTCGGCAAAACGTTGTAACGATTCTCGATTTTTTTTATCACTACTGCCGTGTTCAAAGTTTTTAGCGTTGGAAGAATTCTCATCCTTGACTGTTTTCTTGTGTTCTAAAGTAAAATATAAAAAAATTATAAATTGTCTTTGGTTGAGCAACCTTATAAAAAGGATAACGATTACTTTAACTAATAATTTTATATTGATACAGGGAGCTGACATAACAGCGTTTTATTATCATCGCTATGCGGAGAGCAAGTCGTCTCCTTCTTGCGGAGAAGTTGCGTTGACGTCAGAAAAATGGTGAGTCCTGATTGGTTTTGATTGGAAGGATGGTGGGTAGGCCACAATCGCTAGATGCCTTGAGGTCTACCTACAATTTGTTTCAATCAGACAATAAGATGTCGGCGCTCTGCCATCATAGCAACCGCTGTGCAAGAAGCAGACAAACTTGCATTGCGCATTAACACGAAACCAGTAGTCTGGCCGCATGCTTTTTTATAACTCGTACTGCCACGTTCAAGCACAATATACTGTTTCATGCTTTCTTGTATGACCTTAGGACTCATGTCTTCTACAATGTAAAAAACACGATTGCAAAGGCACTTCTATGGTGGTTCCGACTGTGCAGCAGCTGCGTGTAACAACAATCAAAACGTTTTCTATTGTGTAGATGTTCGCCTGCAAGCGTGCGCAGGCAATGAAATTTGGACGTCAAATAGAAATTCTGTAGGAATAAGGTACACAATTTTTTTTCTAATTTTAGTAAATATAATTACGTGCATAATATTTATAAGGCATGGTGAGCAAAACTTTATTTAAAAATATAATATTCCCTCCTAGTGGCAAACGCAACCTGCAGGAAACTAGTATATTTAGTTTATTGTGAATGGATTTAACTTCTCACACGTCACACGTCTCCGGGGTTCTTTCTTTGCGACTTCAGACGAGTCCGGGAACGAATTCCATCTATGTTCACTCTGCATCATTGCGCCTATCGTAATCAAGCTCTATTTTTTTATTTTCTCGAGGATGTTATACTTATAAAACGGAAGCGAGTACGCTTTAGGTTTTGTATCATGTCATGGGTGACCCCAGTTTTAAACAGTGCTTTTTCTTTTTCCGCCCATCAGTGAAATGTAGCCTGGCCGATGACAGATTTATCATGCGAGGGGTTTTCTTGTTTCACAGCTAGTAGCCGTTTGCTTTATGTCTGCATCCTCAGTTTGCGAGTTTGAGACCTTTGCTAAATTAGGCCTCGACTTCCTTTTTTCAGTTATCGGTTTACTATGTCCGCTCTTCAGGGTTTCTTCTACAGAAAGCTTATCGCCATGGCTTAGCTGGTGTATCAACTCGTAGGCGACGGCATGCTCCGCAGCTTTCTGAGCAGTCGGCACATCTGATTTGTGCTTAACTGTATTCCATAACGGATAGCGGAATACTCCGGAAAAAAACTGTTTTAGACATAACACCTCTATAACTTTATCGTGATCTCCAAAAACTTCGGTGCTTTTCAGCCATTCCCCCTGTTGGCTCGCAACGTGTAAGGGAAGTCAGCATAGAACTGGCTTGAATAGTTTTTTGTTTTAATTTTTGAACTTCTGGTGCAAGGATTCCGAGGACAGCCTTCACGCAGTCATAATCTGAAAAATGCTCTATTGTGAGTCTAGTAGTAACTTCAGCATCTTTGCGAGGCAACAGTGAAGGAGACGAAATGACAATAACGCCTTTCGACAGGAAAGAGATAACAGACGTCCTCAAAATTAAGAAGAAACAATCCGATGTCTTTCTCAATCTTAAATTGCAGCATTACCTCGTTTCATCTTAAAGGGACACTCAAGTGGTTTTTGAGTTCGTGTTTTGATGATGACAGCTGAATTTAGACGCCCTAAGTATCCCTAAAAACCAAAAAGTATAGTCATACGGTGATTATTTCTTTAATAAAAATGTAATTGAAGGCCGCCAAACCTCGGATCCATCCGAAAACGAAACCACTCTCATTGGTCCTCGCACGCTTATCAAAAGGATCTCGGGCCAATGGCGTTGGACGACGTTCCGTCGCGCAGTGATCCCGAGGTAGCCGCATCGGCCGAACCTCTTTGTCATTCGAGCTTCGATCATGGCGGAGTTCTCTACGCTCGAGGACCTGACGCCGTTAGAGGTTGAAATTCTTCGGCGGACAGCCGACCTGGGGATGATTTCCTATGACGCCACTCCGACGTGCGATGTGGACGATAGCAGCGCTTCGGAGTCATGTTCGGGTTCCGAGGACGACGAAACGCAGACCTTTTCGGGCGTTTTGCGGTTTGGGCAAGTCCTAACCAAACCAACGTTTGACATCGCAGCGTTACCTCTGGTACGTGATGTCAAGCGATGTCGCCACGTTGACTTTCGCCTCGGGAGGACGGAGGGAAGGCTGGTTCAGACATGTGCAACGAGCGCGTATTTACGACTGCGTCCGTTGCAACCGGAGCGACCGGAACGACCGCTACAACAAGCGCAGCGGGTGGTCAGCACGGCGACCGCTTCTATACGCCGCCGTCAGCTGTTTCAGCGGCCCCTCTAAAAAGGGGACGCACTGCTACTCAATGCCGTAACAGAATATAGACAGACAGTTTTCTATAGCCAAAAGCTTTATTATTATTTTTTCTTGATAGGCTTGCAGGCTACGGTGGATGAAAAAAAGAAAATAAAAAGATGCAGTACGCCGTCTTGGACGATCACGACTCTAATACACGACATTACAATAGTACAAATATCGCCACACGCCTTTTCTACGATTATAAAAGACAATGTAATCTTAGCAGCGATATAGCAACGTAGAAATATGATTTCGTGATCAGATAGACGTTGCGAGCGTTCAGGATTGCTAACACTAATCACTTTTCTCCGGTGATGAAAACGCGTGAAAATTCGCATCCTTTATACGGTACGCGCCAGTAATACCTTGAACTTGAGCACACGCATGAAATGCGCCAAATAAGAAATCCGGGCGATGTTCGAGGACACAAATGCTTAGAAAGCACCACTGTAGTCGAAGTAAATAAACACGACGGCACGGGCGTTTCTGCTGTCTTGAGAGTGCCGCCACGACATCGCCGCACGAGTAGGTGGATCTTCCCTTCTAGTACGTGCTGGGTTATCATAGCGACACACGACGAAAATTCACAGTCAAGGATAGCGCTTTTATGCGGAACGATGAGCTTCCACCACGCCGACCACGCCAACGATCACCACCGACGCCATGTTCGCAGAGAAGAAGCCGGCCCGCGACTGGCACGACCGGCATGCAACGCGCGCCACCAGTTCTCCTCGACCTGTGATTGGTCTGCCGCTGCGGTTGTTTCCAACGCAGCGGGGAAAGAAAGGCCGCCAAAATTTTCAAACATACGATAATTTCATTGGTCCTCGCAAGTACAGAAAAGAGTCCGCACGTATTTTATTCCTGCGTGATTAATAGGCGGTTCTGCCTTCTAAAACTGAAGATACTCATTCACTGACACTTCCTTAACGCCATCGCACCAAAAAGTAGCTTCCCCAAAAACCGCTTGAGTCCCCCTTTAAAGTTTTTCTTCCAGTGGCGAAATTAGAAGTGTTGACGCTTAAAACTCCGCGCTGAAGTTATAGTCTTCTGAGCGCTTGCTCTTCTCGTCTCAGGTCCGTTTGTCTTTCTTTTTCTGGGGCCTCACGAGCCACTTGTAATTTTAATACATATCTCTATCTTTCTCGGTCACTTCGCACCTCTCCCTTTCGAGTATTTTGCCTCTGCCGCTCCTCATACTCTAAAGTATTTTGGCTCTGCAGCACCTGGACCACGCGAATTTTTCTTTCTACGATACTATCCCGCAGATCTTTTATCTTACTT
Organism: Ixodes ricinus; assembly: GCA_037355805.1. Taxonomy (NCBI): domain Eukaryota; kingdom Metazoa; phylum Arthropoda; class Arachnida; order Ixodida; family Ixodidae; genus Ixodes; species Ixodes ricinus. Next base: position 17,267 of record JAZHYW010022559.1, read on the forward strand.
TTATCGGTAGTTTTTTTCTACTTCAAAAACTAGGCAAGTTTTTCTAACAGCTCTTGAAATAAAAATCTCAAGTCATCTAGCACGTTCAAGGAGCTCAACATTTGTTAACTTTGACAGATCCATCTCAACTCTGGGGTCAGTCAAACAGTCCTGGGATAATCTATTGGAACTGAATCTACCTAACCTTTCAAACTAATGAAATACGTGCTTCAGAGCAAACTCCACGTAAAACCTGTCATCTGAGTGTCCTCTGGAACACTACACTCAAACCACTTTGAAAACTGCAGCAAATTCTGTCCCTGAAACATTTTCCAATGTTAAGCTCACCTTGGCGCAAAGGTACCCTACGGGAAACTCAACGATCTCTCTCTCTCTCTTTCTTTCTTTCTTTCTCTCTTTCTCTCTTTCACTTTCTTTCTCTCTCTCTCTATATATAAGGAAGTTTCACATAAGTTTGAAAACATTCTTGCAATTGGTGTACTCCATGTAAAAAGAACATTTCCTCGGGACCTCAATACAAGTGGTGACGAACGTCAAACATTTCGCAATACTTACTAGTTTGTTCGCTGATTGAACAAAATTACTAAACAATTCTTTAATTACTGAAAATAAACGAATGTTTAAAATTAGAATCTTGCTGAGCCTCGTCAAAACCCCACTAAAGCAGTAATTTCTAAGAAAGACTTTGAGCGCTTCAAAAGCGTAGTAGTGCTCTAAAGTTACCACTCATGGAGCAGGTACAAGGCTAGCGGATGCGGTAAAGCGCCCGCGCTATTTTGCCGTCTCTGCGAGAGCCCCAGCCTCGTACCTGCTCCACGAGTGGTAACTTTATCGCGCTACTTCGCTTCTCGCGCGCTCAAAATGTTTCTGAATATTACTACTACCTCTGCACGGTAAGTACGCCGCTCGTGACTATTTATTCTTTGAAAGGGTGTATTTTACCGCCGCAATCACGACTTACTAGGACGATTATGGCTGTTTCTGGTTCCGCGCCATTTGCAAAGGTAACTTATTCGTGTGCACCACGACGAGCCCCCTATGGCCTTCGAATATTCATAACATAGTGGATAATTCGCACAAAATACGTTTGGACCAGAATGCAGCGCACCATTTCCACGATATGTTACAACATGTAATTAATACCAGACAAAACAAAAACCTACAACAAATCCTGCTGGAACGTTAAGTCCTATTTAGCCTCCAAGCTACCCATTTCTGCGTATTGCTATTAACTTTATTGGCCATTTCCCGCGCTACAAAACTAGTAAACCCTGAATATTTCTAGCTGTCGATAATATCACGCGCCACATTAAGACAACGGTGGTAGAAGCTGCCACAAGGCTCGAAGTCGCTAACATGTTTCTTCATTTCATCTCGCTTTGTCATGGTGCCCCCAAACACAAACATCACCGATCGCAGAAGTGTCTTTATGACCCAAGTATTTCAAGAACTTCGACGTCTCATCGATTCCGTTCACAACATCACAAGTACGTATCATCCACAAATCAATGGCCTCACCGAATGTTTAAATCGCACATTAAGCAACATGATCACAATGTATATCGCAGACGACCACAAAACTGACACAATCCTTTCATATATAACGTACGCTTAAAACTCCAGCCGCCAAGCCACTGCAGGATTCTCCCCTTCTGCCGCATATACGCATTATAACCGCTTTGCCCCTTACATACTCTTCTGCCATACGCTGACGACGCTTCACTCGATGATCACAGCGATGATGTGCTCTACCGTGCAGAAGGAACACGGCAAGATTCCAGAATCCACACGCTTCAGTCGGAGCAACACCAAAGGCTTCACATTGTGCGGAGACTCATACCGATGTCTTCTATAAAGTTGGTGGCAAAGTTATCTTTTGAAGAACCAGAAACTTCGACGGGAAGCGCCAGAACATTCAGAAACAATTTATAGGCCCGCACAAAATCCTGCGAGGCCTTCCGTCCACAAACTACGAGGTTGTCCCAGTCGCCCTACCTCGTGACCAACGGTCCATGTCAAACGACATCGTTCACGTAGCGCGACTCAAGCCGTACAACCAACGATCGCCGTAACTCCTCCCAACAGCTGCAAGTGGACCGGACCTGTTTCTGTCTGGGTTGATAATGTTAGGAAAGAAGACGAAGTCGGACTCCCTGATCGCGCTCGTCTATCCCGCGCTCTTCTAATCTGGTGCAACAGCCTACCGAACTGGTTGTTGACTGATCATCAGCGCTACATCCTTATCGTCAACAAATCGAACCAACCTGACGTCCTCTTACAATATACATATACATGTATATTCAATATTGTGAGGACGGAAATTTAAATGCCACTATTACAATGAAATATGTTTGCAGTTTCAAAGCACCTGTTACTTTGGGAATCGACGTATCATAGGCTACACAATTTATTATGACTTTGAATGAGACACGCCCGTTTAGCTATGCATATCACGTTTATTCCGAGGCCCTTGTTTCACACACCGAAACGTCTTATATAACTTGCTTTGTTAGAGAAGTCGGAAGAAGCGAAACTAAAATCTAAAATATCGCTTAGTGAATTCAGCAAATCGTTGTCACGATTGTCGAGCTTTTGTGTCAATACTGCTCAGTCAAGCTTGGTGTGAAGCTCGTGTCGCCCCTCCACCACCATGAACACCGCTCGGTGCCAACAGTCCCCGCATCCGCCACACGAAGTTATGTATTGGAGCTTCCCGAGAATGGTGGAATGCTACGAACAGCGATCTTTCGTGTGCACAAGCTGTCACCGCCCAGAACACAAAGTCGCCAGCTGCCCACTTACCAGCCATTCTGCAGCAGGTGCGCAAAACAACAGGAGCAACGCCCGGAAGCCTGTCCGAATGGCGGGGCCAACTACTGTGGTCATTGTGAAGAGAATGAACAGGTGGCTTCCGACCCCTCTTTTCCCGCCTGAGTTCAGTTTGCTCAGCACGGGAAACAAAGGCAAGGAGCCAAACAAGAAAAAATGTCGCGGAGCCGCTCGCGCAAGCTCAGGAAGCGATCCAAGCAACCCTCGGGCACAGCAAACTTATGTCCCGGTTCCAAGAGTACCAGCCTCCAGCGGCGCAGGTCTAGCAATGTTCAGATCCAGGATACGCCGAACTCCTATGCCGATATACTAACGAGAGATATCAAGGTCGGCCACACCCCATATGCACGCCAGATGCTTGAAACACTCCAGGTTGAGCGAGACCGCGATCAAGCCGATATCATTAGCACCATGAAACGGCTGTAAAAACAACTAGACAAAATCCAGCGTACAGCGAACCAATTCAAGTGCTAAAACAATTGACGTAAGAAATCCCGAGCACGTCGCCACCGGGCGCTGCATCTTCCAATTGAGGAAGAGAGAAATTGGAACACGAACTCCTCGAGGAAAGCAAGCGACGCCAGTCCCTTTCACCTGGGCGCTATCGCACGCCATCTGTAAGTACTCCATCTACACGACAGCAGGCAAAAAAGGAATCCCAAGTACCTGCGCCCCAGAATCAGGCAGCAACCCAGAACTCTATCGAGCCGCCGGTGTGAATACAACTCATACGCCGCAGCAGCAGCAGCAAGCGCAGCAAACGCAAGAAATACAGCAGATGCAGCGGCAAATACAAACGCCACAACAACAAAACGCAGCAGGTCCTCCGAAATGTGACTCAAATGGTCACATAATAGATTCCTCAGATGTTTTCACCCTTACTGAGCCAACATAAACCCCGCCTGCACCAGCCGCAGGAAATCTCCACCGAACCGCAGCTTGGCGCACCGACCGCCTGAGCGTCCCCCCGACCTTATGCAGTGTAACTGCTGCTCGCTACGTCAAAGCGCTATGGAGCTCGTCGAGGTCTTCCGCTTAACCGGAAGGCCGGCAGCGCTTCTGCTGCAAAAGACGCGGGGAACGAGCCCGGGCATCTTTGGCTTCAACGTATATTTCCAACCAACGATAGAACACGGACTATGAGGCAGATCTAGTGACAAATATGAGACTGTTGAAGAATAAGCTACGGTGTTCGCGCTCAAGGGCCTCCCACGGACATAAAGAGTCACGACGGCTTACTGTAACCCGTTCCAGCAGGTGGTGGCGGTCCGCTGCACGCTTGGACGTCACCATGCCATCCTAACCTCTTACTAGCGCGAGACCTAAGGCAAGCAACTCCAGGCGCGGCTACGATGGCCGAGCCTGCCTCCGATGGCCTGACGGATCTCTGGCAGCGCTACCACCGGGACCGCCTGCTCATGGCAGACGATTTTACTTCGCGCCACCCGAACGGCGGGTACTCGACGGCTAACACCAGGGGCGCGCGGCTCCAGGAGGCAGCGGAGTTGGCGCAACGAGCTCTGACCAACGACCTCTACTGCACAACGCAACACAATATGCACGAGGGTCAACAGAACACCGCCCATGACCTGACCTTGGCGGACTCCCACCTGGTGATTTACTGGCGGTGCGGACCGTACCCAATGGGTTCCGACAAGTATTCCATATGAATGGAGGTCTCAACGGGCTGCAAAACAGGGCGTAGATGCTTAACTCAGGCTATCGACTGTGCCGCCTTTTGGAAGGCGGCGGCCACGTGCGAAGACACAGTTCCCATTACCGGAAAATTACCGCGAGCAGCTCAAGGGGCCACGCGAAACCTGGAGGGGGAGGACGAAGACCTTGTTTCCGGCAGACATCTGACCAACTTGTGGGAACCGCGCGAGCGGCTCTAGAAAATACATATAAACAACGGGAAACGGTTTAGGGACCTAGTCTCTTTCGCAACAAGACGGCACAGGTACGTAGATATGCCAAACACCTGGCACGCTCGAGGTGGCTTGACAGCGGCATAACGCTTGACGAACGAGCTCGCGCCCGTAAGCTATGGCGCACCCACATGGACTTGACCAGCAAGACCAAGGCGCCCAACACTGCTTGCAACACCCAGCTAGCCACCGACCAGACTCCGAGTAGGTCGTGAAGCAGCCGCCAAGGCCTTTTTTCCACAACCTTAATACAATCCGGACCTGTGACTCTAGAAACTGCAGCCGCCAAGCGGCAAAGAACAAGACAAATGAACAATTCACGTTTCAAGAACTGACACTGGCCCTGTACTCTGTCAACGATCGCGGAGCTCCGGGCAAGGACGGCATCACGTTGCGCATGCTCCGCAACCTGAGGGAACAGGAAAAACGAAAGCTCTTGAAAGAACTTAACGACGTTTGGGCGTCGGGAGATCTACCGACCGACTGGAAACATGCAGTGGTGTACCTTATCCCGAAACCAAGGAATAGGGCGGATCAAATGCTGAACTTCCGACCAATCCCACTTACGTCTACACTATGCAAGCTACTCGAGCGAATGGTCTTTACGCCACTCACTTATATCTTGGACGAAGCCAGGGACAACCCTCACTAGAAGGCAGCGCAGGTTGGTGTTCACCCAGGACTGTGCACACACGACAACCTACACCTCCTTTGAAACTTTGTGGACAAGAGGCGCCGAGGAACCAACAAGGTACCCGGATTTCTGGTGGCAGTGGAACTTCGGAAAGCTTTGGACACTGTTGAGCATTCGGCGGTGATCGAGGCACTCGAAGAGAGCGGTGCGGGCACCCGCATCATCAATTTCGTGAAAAGTTTCCACAAGAATCGGACCTTTGAGATCAGCTCGGGCACCCAGCAATCCTGCAGGGTCCGAACTATTCGTAGTTTACCTCAAGGAGCCATCCATTTGCCGACTCTTTTTAGCTTGATCTTGATAAAAATAGCCAGAGTGTTGCTTGCCGTCCCAAACCTTCAGCACACAACTAATGCGCACGGCATCACCCTTTGGATGGACCCCCGTGATACAAAACTCGACACGAAAGAAACTGTCGTCATTATGCAGACGGACCTAGATGCCATTGACGGGTGCCCGCAAATTACCGGCATGTAACCTTCCCCAGTGAAGACAGCCTTCCTCATCGTCGGCGGTCTTGAGCACGATATGCCTCAATTACACCTGACACTGACCGGCCAGCGCTCCCCGAACTTTGTATTCGCACACTGGGAGTCCTACTACACCAACAAGGAGGCGCTCAATAGTGGATCAAGCAACTCAAACCCAAGTGGCGGCAGCAGCTGCACCTCATTAAGCGAATAGGCAGCTGCCTCGGTTGCGCGAGCAGGCGCACCGTCCGCTTGCTCCGTCAGGCAGTCCTGAACTCAAAAGCCTGATATAGGGCCTCGTATTTCATCCTGACCAAGGCGCAGCACAAGCAGCTGGAAATATTGCATCGTGAATTTCTGCGTTCATTCTCGGGTCTCCCAAGGCACACTAGGACGGAAGAGTTGTATCGATACTCAAACCTTCCCACTCTACATGCCACCATTGAGACCCTTGTTGCCGGGCACCAGCTGTGCCGAACATCGAATAGAGCCGGTCAATGTCTCCTCAAGTAACAGGGTTCGCGGTCACCCGTAGGAGAGTCCCCGCCTCCGAAGCACATTCCACCATGGGAAGACTTGATGGTCAGAAGCACCAATGTGCTTACTTGCAAACAACAACGCGAAGAACATACGGAAGAAAGGACTGCACTCGCTGCACGGGCAGACGTCGTGGAGAACGCGGTCTTCAAGAACGCCGCGTGGTGCCGGGAGACGAAGCGGGACAGACTCGCCTACTCGAACGGGCAAGACCGATATGCTCGGACTCTTTAACTGCGCCATCTGAAGGGTTTGAGCCCGCTGCACTCATCGTCTGCACTACGTGCACCGCCGGCGTACGCCCAACGATCCGACGCTTCCCTTGGGATTGTGCCGGCTTGCCGAGACAAAAGAGCCGAACACTTGACGCCTCTGAGCCACACCTTACAGACCTGGATTATAATGGTTAAGGAGGCACGGGCCAGGGAGACGGCACTCTCCTTATGGGAGTTCGCGCGCTCGACAGGAGTGCATCGTCGAATGTAAACGTTTCCTCCCTAGGTTAGGCCTTCCCCCGATGTGGCCGTGGCGTCACCGTTTTAAAAATAGGGTTAATCATTATCATTATTATAACATACAATATAAAGAAAAAAGATTTCTCTGGAAAAGAAAGTTTCCTATGTTCTAGTTCTATTTGAGGAGCGCCGTTATGGAAAAGTAAATGTAAATCAAATATTGGTGGGACTTTTTGTGATTGTATAGTTGGAGAGCAACTGAACCGATTAATCGATTTGTAAATTTAAGGGCGACAAATAATGAAGCTATATTTTATTTTGATATTCATCATTGACAAACGTAAGAGACAACCAACAGTGACTGAAAGTAAAAGTTAAAGGAACATTTCTAATTACATTGTTATGAGGTAGCCTGGTGTGAACTGCTAGAGATGTGGAGTTTGAAACACTTCACCTGAATTAAGGACCCCGCTCCTGTCTCTTTCAGAACCCCGGTGACCGGGCTCCTGCATGGGATCCTATCAAGTTCCTGCGCAGCTAACAGCTTGCATTGATGGATCCCTAGTACTTATTTTTGTTTTCATTTTTCTTCAATCGAAAGTCTAAATAAAATGTATTGACGGTACGATTTGGATTGCATACTTTAATATTTACCTGTACGTAATATCGACTTAAGATTTTCCGCAGAGAATTTGGCTTATCCACTGCAGCTTTCTTTTAGATGTTTTTATAGTGTCCAACTGAACGCTATAAATACCTTTGAAAAGAAAACTGCATGCACGCTAAAAAGTCCGCAAACATGGCTGCCGAAGATAGTACAGAAAACCGGTAAAATCAGATCCCGCAATTTATATAGCCAGAGCATACATTTGGGAGCTCATGTTGCATAGGCCGATGATTAAACCTGCATGCCAATAGCTGTTGTAAGATCCACATACAATAGTGATCCAATAATAGATTAGGCATTGTTTAAATTGTGGCCCATCGATGGCTCAAATGTTGGCTAAATGGCGGTCCAACGATGACATGAAAATTAGCCGAAGACACTTAACACCGCTTACGTGTCGGAATGAGAAAGTATTATATTCCCGCGGGTGAAATCTTTTCGAGTAATGTTTCTACACGTGTTAATGTTGCTTCTGCAGGTATTGTATTCGGTGTGTGTGCGTGTGTGTTTCATCGTTTTTCTTGAGCTCTCGCCCGGCACTGACATCACGCTCCCCCTCTGCACAGTGCGACGCCCTTGTCGGCCCCAGAGCTTCCATGAAGAAACATTTGCGGCGCTGTGTTTTTCTTTGTGTTTTACTTCTTTGGCGCGTCCGATTTGACCTTGAGTGCCCCGCCGGTTATCGTGATGAAGCATGCGCTTTGCTGTGCTTTTGTTTCATTTCTGACGGTGTGCTTGATGGCGTGCTTGATGACGTTTTTGTTTTTAATCTTCCGGCACAACGCCGCAGGCATTTCGAATATAGGGGCAAGTTAAATGTTTCGCCTCAATAATGGTCAGAAGTTGGTTTCAACATTGGATGAATCGTGGTCAAAGATTGGTATTAGTGAATGGTCCAAAATTGATTCGGGAACCACTTTCGATAAACCAACTTTAGTTTGAAATAGCAGCCAAAATTTGCCTGTAGTCTGCCGATTTTGGTCCAGCAATGGTGTGATGGTTGGACATATATTCATCTTAATGCATTTCGTTGTATCTGTACTGGTGTTCCAGTATAAACAGAAACATCCAACCCTACTCGAATCGCTCCGAAATTTTATTTGTAGAACTGTGTCAACCTAATATAGAAATATTAAATGCATGAATATTGTATTTAATTTGCCGGGCTATAAGAAAACTGTGAAGAGGACACTGAAGGCACAATATTTTTGTTAAATTCATGGTCCCTAAGACGAATGTTTATTTTATGCTCATAGATAGTATTTTTTATCCCGCTTTTTTACGTTATAGATTTCTTTCAATATACACACGAATTGTAGCCCGCTTACATCTTGCCTAAAAAGTACTCACACTTAAAGTACTTAAAAACGTCTAATACTGTGAATGGAACTGCTCAAATTGCCTGAATATCGTAGCAGATTGAAAAGGATTGACAAGCGTCAATCTGAAAATAAGGGTATATTAGGCGAACCTCTGCAAGAAACGAAGGAGAGAACGAGCGTCGAGAAAGCTGTAGCAAACGGCGAGGTGTCGGCGTGATAGCTGGATAGCGAGATAATCAGAAATTAACTCGACAAGATCATGCCATGTTCCTTATCTATAACACTCAGAATCTCGAACGATCCGGCATAGAATGTTCGAGCGTCGAACAAGGGCGAGACAGACTCTGCAACGCCATGTTGGCTTCCTTATCTGTTTCACTCTTTCCCTAGTACATTCGGCCTAGAATTCAAACGTCGGTCATTTGGTGTAAATGTAAACGCGAATCTTCTAGAAGTATGAAAAACGCTCTCTCTCCGCCATGCATGCAGCAATATTCACAAGCGCCTCCTAACGTTTATTTTTTTTTTTTAAATGGGGATACGACTGTTAGATATCATTATTTATAAGAATTTGTTTGGAAATCGACCTATCACATGCGACACAATTTATCATGGTGTTGGCTGAGAGACGCTTTTTTTACCTATCCAAGTCCTTCCGAGCCCCTTCTTTTATACACCGACACGTCTGATGTAACTTGCTTTGTGAAATATATTGAAAGTATACTTTAAATAGCGAAACTAATATTTAAAATATCGCTTTGTGAATAAAGCAAAACGTTGTCACGATTCTCGAATTATTTTTTATCAATACAGCCGTGTTAAAAGTTTTCAGCGTTGTAAGAATCCTCATCCTCCAGTGTTTTCTTGCAGTGTAAAGTTAAATTTAAAAAAAGAAATATGAATTGTTTTTGTTTACGAACCTTATCAAAAAGATAACCATAACTTCAACCAAAAATGTTACATTGTTAGCAGCAGCTGACATAATAGCGATGTTATTATCATCGCTATGCGGAGAGCAACTCGTCTTCTTCTTCCGGAGAAGTTGCGTTGACGTCAGAATGATGCCAAGTTCTGATCGATTTTGATTGGAAGGATGACGGGTAGACCACAATCCTAGATGCCTTGAAGTCTACCTACAATTTGTTTCAATTAGGCAATGAGATGTCGGCGCTCTGCCAACATAGCAACCGCTGTGCAATAAGCAGACAAACTTGCATTGCGCATTAACACGAAACCAGTAGTCTTGCCGCATGCTTCCTTGAAATCGCACTGCCTCGTCCGAGCACAATATACTGTTTAAATTTTCCTCGTATGCTCTTATGACTCAGGTCTACTATAATGTAAAAAACACAGTTGCAGAGGCACTTATCTTGTGGTTCTGACTGTGCAACAGCTGCGTGTAACAATAATCAAAAAGATTTTATTCTGTGGATTTTCGCCTGCAAGCGTACGCAGGCAGTGAAATTTAGACGTCAAATGAAAATTCTGTAAAAATAAGGAACCCCTTTTTTGTCTAATTTGTCTCAGCATAATTACATGCTGAACATTTATTATGCATAGAGAGCAAAACTTTAATTACAAATACAATATTTTCTTTTACTGACAAACGCCACCTGAAGGAAGCTGCAATCTTTGATTTAACGTTGGTGGATCTAACTTTAGAGACGTCAGACGTTGTCGGGGTCTTTCCTGCGAATTCAGTCGAGTCCGTTAACGAACTGTATCTACGTTCACACTGCCTCATTGCGCCTATCTTAATCGAAGGTGTCTTTTTAATTTTCTCGAATATGCTATATTTCTAAAACGGAAGTGAGCTCGCTTAAAGTTTTGTATCATGTTTTGAGTAACCCTAGCTTAAAAGACTGTTTTTTTTTGAGGGGGGGGGGGGCACCCTTAAACGAAATGTGGCCTGGGCGCTGGTAGATTTAACATGTGATGGGTTTTCTTGGTTCACTACTGGTTGGCGTTTGCTTGATGTTCGCATCCTCAGTTTGCGTGTTTTTGCCCTCTGCTTAACTAGGTTTCGACTTTTTTCCCCTAGTTATCGGTTCACTGCTTCCGCTCCTCGGAGTTTCTACTATGGAAGGTTTATCGCCATGGCTTAGCTTGTGTAGCAAATCGTAAGCGATGGCAAGCTACGCAGCTTTCTCAGCAGTGGTCCATATGCTATATGTTTAATTCAATCCATCACGGATAGCGGAATACTCCGGAAACACTGTTCTAGAAAAATCATCTCTATCACTTCATCGTCATCTCCAAAAACGTCAGTGCTCTTCAGCCATTCCCACCCTGTTGGCTTGCAACGTGTAAGCGAAGTCAGCATAAAACTGGCTTGGCTCTTTTTTTCCTATTCCTGAACTTCTGGTGGTAGGCGTCCGAAAACAACCTGCGTCTTTTAAGTTGGCTCGTCTTCACACAGTCATAGTCTGAAAGTTGCTCATTTGTGAGTCTAGTTGCTTCTGCAACTTTGCAAGGCAACAGCGAAGAAGTCGGAATGACAATGGCTCTTTAGAAAGGACAAGTGTTGACAGACTAGCTCAAAATTAAGGAAAAAGCTATCTGATCTCGTTTTCCGTTTTAAATGGCAGCATTAACTTGTTCATCTAATGAATGTTTCTTCCAGTAGCGAAATGAGTAGTGTTAACGCTTAAAACTCAGCGTGGAAGTTCCAGTCTTCTGAGCGCTAACTCTTTCGTCTAAAATCCTCTAGCCTTTATTTTCATACGGCCTCACGAGCCACTTGTAATCTTAATATATCTCTCTATCTTTCTCGGTCACTTCGCACCTCTCCCTTTCGAGTATTTTGCCTCTGCCGCTCCTCATCCTCTAAAGTATTTTGCTCTGCAGCACCTTAGCCTCGCAATTCTTTCTTTCCACGATACCATCCCACAATTTTTTTATTTTAATTTTATCCGTAGTTTTTTTTCTTTTTCTATTTCTGAAACTAGGCATGTCTTCCTATCAGCTGTTGGAATAAAAATCTCAAGTCCTCTAGCAATCTCCAGGAGCTCCTCTTTTCCAAGCGTCATCAGATCCATCTCACCTCTGGAGTCAGTTAAAAAGTAGTGCTGTAATTTTCCCCAACTCTAACTACTGAAACGTTCGCCCCCCCCCCCCCCCCCCCGCCCCGAAAAACAAAACAAAAAACGTACTTCAGAACAACCTCTGCATAAAACCTGCCCTCTAAGCGTCTGATGTTACACCACACTCAAAATAACTTGAACACTGCAGCTAAGTCTGTTCCAGAAACCTTTTGCAACCTTTTCACCTTTTGCTCAAAGAATCCTTCGTAAAATTCACAACGATATATATATATATATATATATATATATATATATATATATATATAGATATATATATAGATATGGATAAGTACGAGATAGTAGAACGACATGAGGATTTATTCGACGTTTCGACCCGAGACAGGTCTTCGTCAGGAAGACCTGTCTCAGGTCGAAATGTCGAATAAAATCCTCCTGGTTCGTTTTCTACCGTCACCCTGCATATCTGTCTCTCTACGCCTTCGGCCCCAAGCCTTATATATATATATTTATATATATATATATATATATATATATATAGGCGAAGTAAGGTAAATATAAAAACAATGGACCGGGAAAAGTTAATAAGTCAAAGATGCGTACTGTCGGAGTTACTAATTCGAAGTTTATTACAACGTTTCGAGACGTTGTAATAAACTTCGAAGTAGTAACTCCGACAGTACGCATCTTTGACTATATATATATATATATATATATATATATATATATATATATATATATATATATATATATATATATATATTATATATATATATATATATATTTGAGGGTGATATGTTGAAAAACAACAGTGATGACTGCTACAAATATGACTTTAAAAAAACCCAGCTCGTGCAACACAACCGTGCAGGCTCGTCCTCGTCTTTCGCGACAGTGTCCGTCGTCGTCGTCTTCGGAAACAGTTACCCCCGAACTGGCTGTTGACTGATCACCAGTGCTACATCCTCATAGTCACCCCATTAAGCCGACCTGACGTCATTTTACAATATACATATATATTTTCTATTGTAAGGACAGAAATTCAAATGCCAATGTTACAAAGAACTATGTTTACAGTTTCAGAGTACCTTTTACTTTTAGAATCGACCGATCATATTCGACACAATTCATTATGACGTTTACTGAGATACGCTTGTTTACCTATCCATATTTAGATTCTTCCGATGACGTTGTTTAAAATACCGACACTTCTAATATAACTAGCTCTGTGAAAAAAAGTCGGAAGTGGCGAAACTAATATCTAAAATATCGCTTACTGAACTCAGCAAAATGCTAACACGATTCTCGAGTTTTGTTTGTCAATACTGCCATGTTCGAAGTTTTTAGCTTTAAAAGTATTGACATCCGTGACTCTTTTCTTGCGGTGTACAGTAATATGAAACAATTTATTAATTGTTTTTTTTGTTTACCAAACTTATCAAAAAGAAAACAATTGTTTCAACCAATAATTTTACATGTTACAAGCACCTGACACAACAGTGTTGTTATTTTTAAAGCTATGCGGTGAGGCAAGTCGTCTTTTTCTTGCGGATGAGTTGCGGTGACGTCAGAACGATGCCGAGTTCTGATTGGCTTTCATTGAAGGGCACTGGGTCGACCTTAATGCTAGATGCCTTGTGGTCTACCCAATTATTTTCAATCAGTCAATAAGACCTGGTGTTGTGCCATCATCAAAACCGCTGTGCAAGAAGCGGACGAAATCACACTCCTCGATAACATGAAACCTATAGTCTTGACGCATGCGTCTTTGAAGTCGGATTGCCATGTACGAGCACAATATACTGCTTCATGTTTTCTTGCATGATATTATGAGTCATCTATTTTAGGATATAAAACAATACGATTGTAGAGGTACTTCTATGGTGGTTTGGGCTGTGCAACAGCTGCGTGTAACAACCTTAACAAGTTCTTTTTGCCTGGATATTCGTCTGTAAGCTTGGACAGGCAATGGAGTTATGACGTGAAATGGAAATTCTGCAAGAATAAAGTACACCTTGTTTGTCTTTCCGATACCTATAAAAAGACCTGTTTCCACCACTATCCACAAAATCCTCGGTCGAGATCTTGGGATGGAACTCAACGCCTTTACCATTCTACAAATTGCCGTATTCATTGCGGCTGGGTATCATGCCATGTAAGTGTTATTTTGTTCAGTGAAACCTATACATATAAAGTTTAAACTTGAATAAGACATGTAACTCGTAATAGTTACCTATTCGGATAAGGAAATATTGCTACGCGTGTGTCCGATTTGGCATCACGGGCGGCCACCCCAAGGACACGGGGTCTTAATATCACCAGCTTAATCTTTTTTGTCTATTTCTCGGCTAGTTTAGAAAGTTCTAGTAGCATCTTGTAACGTATCGTTTGTCCCTGTACGAAATGTTCCAAACTGCATAGTCTGTATTAAAAAAAGATTATACTTTAGCATGGAGTCGGTCGCTTTTTCTGTCGCTATCGCGCAACGCACAGTTCCGTTTTTGTAAACGTTTGTACGCATAAGTTCGCTTAATTAAGCAATTATTTTAGTTTTACATTTTTTGTTTTAATTTCCATCAGTCAGAACATATAATACTAACTTTTGGTAGTTGTCTTTGCTATTTTTCTGGTACAATTAGGAAAGCCAGATTCCCGCTCTCACAGTCTTTCGTCACAAAAAACACTGACATTCTCTAGGCTGTAGAGCGTTTGTATCCCAAATTCGTTGCAATCTTCACGACAAAAATGTATTTTTTGTTACAGTAGATTTCAACTGCTGACCATGTTAGACCCCATGTAGCTGCTGGTGTAACCGAAGTAGATTAATACCGCACGATATGATCCACGGTAAACAAATAGTAAAGACACTATTAGGCATTTGAACCGCCTAAATAATAAGATGCTAGTAAAATAACTGCGATTCCTTAATACAATACCTTCAACCTCCGTAGAGTTTTTATCAAGTCACACTCCTCGAGCGGACAGTACGTATTATTGTCCGTTGCAGCTTCCTTATCAATGTGCAATGTTTTAAAGTAGTTGACATCGATGGATCAATTATGCAGCTTCCAGCGTATTTTCGCAAATAGAGATCGATCTAGAGGCCTTATTCTGGAGAGTTGCGTCCGTCTAAGAATAGATTATATTTCATTAAAAATAGTTTAAATCTAATGTTCTGCTAAGATAATTATCAGCTGTGCACATAAATTGCATCCAGGGATCATCCAGGACCGGGTCATTGATTTCCAAGAGTATGGTCTGTTCTCATTTTTTGTATTTTATTTTGCTTGTATATCGATCAGGACGGTGAGAAAGAAGTGCAATATAGTTTATTTTCATACCACACTAA
Source organism: Ixodes ricinus (assembly GCA_037355805.1). NCBI lineage: Eukaryota > Metazoa > Arthropoda > Arachnida > Ixodida > Ixodidae > Ixodes > Ixodes ricinus. The sequence goes on from JAZHYW010022559.1 coordinate 32,559, forward strand.
ATGGGTGTATTATTTACAGCGACGCTTTCGGTTAAAGTTGCCTGTATTTTTTTTAATATAAAGATTTGTTTGTTGATTGATGCACGTCGTCTAGTGAGCTTGTATTTTAACACGTCTTAATTCCTCTGAAAACACGTTTCACGTGCACTCCGGTACTATTTCGGGAATGATAATTTCAAAGGATACAGCAACTACGTTGTTGTGACTTGATGTTACCATTTAAATAAATATTGACGTCGTTTTGAAATTTCTATTAATGTTTGGGCTCTGATACACTATAATGAAGGGAAAAAGAACTGAAAGACTACAAGGCACACAAATTATGTTTGTTGTGAAACTTATTGCAAATACTTCATTATGTATATGTTGTTTCATAAGGAACTGGATGCTAATGACGTAAATTTAGTTTTAACTAAAATAATATTTCATTAACATTGTACTATCGATAATCTAGTTGTCGAGGTGTTGCCTACTTTGTGTAGTGACGTCTATAAATTTCAGTTTTGTTTTCACTTTGCAAGTGTGCATTAGTGCAATGGTATATATAGTTGTGCTTTAGTTTCTATTATAGTGTTCGACATATACGTCATCTTAATATTGCGAGCAACTGTGCTGGTGTTTGTATTTTTGTTTTTAGAAAGTGAATTTCTAGAGGTATCCAATGTTTCATTTGCCGTCAACCCATGCCAGGGACTCAGGACTTCGTCAAGCTGTCAAAGCAGCTTTTTAGCCTTGTTTGGTCCTTCTTGTATCAACCAAAACAAAAAAACTCACTGTATACTATTTTTTTTATCTAACCAATGCATGAGATCTACAATTTGAACGGTAAAACGTACTTATCATAAAATATGAAAAATTTCGTTCAGCACTTGAATCGAAGCTCTTCGCCTCATTCCTCTAGCTACCTTAGGTTTCAGTTTTCAAACAATTTATAAGATTCTAAAACGCTGTGAAACTCCACAATTTGTTTCTAAATTTTCCAAATTCCTGCTCTGAGCGAATGCGTGGCGAACACACGCCCTCTTCCTATAAATAATTAGGGTCTTGATAAACATACTTCGTATCATTCCTTCAGCAGAGCTCAGGAACCGTATAGCTTACAGTGGCGAGAAATACGCTCATTTAGAAAAGTAAATTCAACTTTGGAATAGGTGGAAATAATAATAATTATTTGACCTGGATAATAATAGTTATCGTAGCGAATGCAACATAGTATACTGAAAAATGATTTCTTATACGTAGGATATCACATGCCCAACGTGATGATTTTAGATGGAGTCAAAATTCGACTGACATAAAAAGAGGGATATTGATATTCATAAATATAATAAAATGTTTGATACACCATTACTGAGGTTTCCGTCCTACATAAAGTATCCATAACAATAACAATACTTTTACCATGGGATCTGTTAACTTTAGAAAGTGTTTTGCGCTATAAACTTTTCCTTTCATCTATCAATAAATGAAATTGGGACACTCTTGGGTAGTGTTATTGCAGTGATGTTGATGATGATATATGAAAATTAAACAGTAAATCCACTTGCGCAGAAGGAAGGCTGGAATGATAGTGTTTAAACAGATATCAAGATCCTCATTAGTTACTAGAAACCTGTACATAGTGAATTGAAAGAAGGGATACCGTTTGGCTTCTTTAATGTTACGTGATTAAAACATCATTATATTTTGATTTTTAGTATAGCATTGACCGTGTTTTCACATTTCCAAGACCACCCAATGCGTCTTTAAGTAGAACTCATTTTCTATATAATGCATGTAGATAAGCCATAGAGTGGTCATGTGCAAAAACAATTTTTTTATTAATCGCTACCATGAGGGTGTAAGTTCTAAACCTAACGTGACATTTTTTATGGCGAACCATACTGTAGCTGTTTTATTGTATATCATTCCTTAACTCTATGGTAGCTCTGGTCTTGGTGCCATGAATATATATGTATTTGTTTTTTTGCCTTACTCTGATCGTGGATTGGTGCTAATAAAATGCGTATATGTTTTGAACTATATGGCTTTATTATCTCGTAGTGTATATATACATTGATCATGAATGAAGGCTACTGTGACGGACGTGCTCTCTTTAAATTTTTGTAACATTCAATGAGTGCGAAGTGCGATGAGTGTGTTTTGTTTTACACTCTGGAAAGATATTTTAGCCTTACATCACCTTTCAACCTAACACTCTATGAAAACAGTGTATATACTATAGTGGTATTTGAAGATATACAGTGCAACAGGCTTATAACGATACCACATAAAACGATGTACCCCTTAAAATGATCAGTTTCTAGAGGACGATGCGATTTTGCGTTGAGTATCCAATTCAGGTGCAGCCATAATCGGTTATAACGATTTCGTTTTCGGGTTTTCTCAATATCGTTATACATGAATTGCACTGTACTTCAATACGTAGTATTGTAGATCTGTTTCTGGATTAAGATGCATTATATAATTCCAGGAGGCTGTTTTACTCAAAATCAAAAGTAAATATTCAAAACATTTTTGGAAATACTGTGTCCTTCAAGGGCTAAAATTTCAAATAAGAATCGCTTACAACATTTTGTTCCTCAAATAATTTTCTAGGTGTTTCTCAACTTGTGTTCAATTTTTCTAGTACCCATTCAACTGTTGCCGGATCTGTAGGAAGAAACCTAGTAACTTCAGTGACGACATTTATGTATCATATTGCGGCATGAATGTAAGTAATATTTTTTTGAAGTTATGAAAATATATTTTAATTAGTCTTTAGTAATGATTGAGCAAGTGAATACCTCTCAGAGTTTACTGATTCTTGAAGTCAGCTATAAAAAAACTGTCAAAAAGAATTCGAGAAAACGTCTGAATATAATAACACAAGTAGTGCGCGGCAACGTGTCTAATGCAAATCTGGTAAAGTAAAGTAAAAATCTGAATTTATTCCTGGAAAAAAGCCTAGTTCTGACATCTCGAGTACACCGACATGGCGAGTGCTGCGCCGCCGACGCAACTCAGTAAATTTACCAGGTCCATATTTATTTCCGAATAAAACCATGCTTTCTTCGTTTTTCCTCCTTTCGGAGTCGCCCCGTCAGAATCTACGGGGTCAATCTTGGCCAGCGGCGGGTCGACTTCTCTATCGCAGGCCCGTCTAAAGCTCCAAACACAAGAGCAACGAAAATAGACATCGCGCCGGGGTTACCATCCAAACTGCCGCGGACGTTCCGATGTACACCTGTGGTGCACCGCATTGTCAAAGCGTCCGCGGCGGTTGCTATGTAATCTGCCGTGCAGCGCTCGTTTTCGTCACTCGTGTGTTTGGGTGTTTACGTCCCAAGTAAAACCGGTAAGTAAAAAGGCTCGAGATACACCTAGGCATTTCTTATGAGTTGTGAAAGCAAAAGCATGCTAACCGCCCGTTCGCTCCCTTATTTCGTCTGCTGCGTACTTTTCGTCGCCGGTCAGCGCGCGCGCTCTCCTGGGCGCGCTGACCTTGGACGCTCCGTGTTAGCGGCGCGCTGATGGATACGCAGCACCATGGCGAAAGCGGTCGTTGAAACTGACGCGCAGTATCCAAGGGGAGCCTCGTCCACGCGCGCCAGCCAATAGGACCGAAGCCGAAATCTATCAGCTTTACTCCGCCCCTTTAGGATCGCGGAAACTAAGTGCCGTTGTCCACGCTTTGCGCGTGGTTTCATAGCTGGGAGCTGGCTTCACTATGAGAAAGAATTTAAGGTGCGGCTTGACGCGGCTCGCTGCATAAGACAGTTAATGTTCTCGAATTAAAAAGAAAAAAAAAACGTCGCGTACCAGGTCACGTTTTTTTTTTTTACACCGACTACTCTGACGAGCGTTGGCGATCGTGGCGCAGAACATAGCGAGCTTGAAAACACTTGCTCCCTAAGTAGAAAAACTGCAAAACAAAAAAACCTCTGTAAAGTGCAAAAAAAATCTCTCCCTCTCTTTGTCTTTTCCTAAATATATATATATATATATATATATATATATATATACCGCAATTACTCGAGTAATAACCGCTTTTTATGAACAAGGCCCTTGCGTCTGTTTTACCACAGAGCACATATACAACCAATCATTGCGTTGCGCAAAAATAACATAGCGAATTACTAGATGGAGAACACGATTCTCCATGCAAATGCAATCTTCATAGATGGTATCTTCGCGCGAAGACGTTACCTCTGTCCAGTAAACCGCTGGAATCATGCTGCCGATAGCGGTGATTGGCCAGCCGCATGCTCCGCGGAAATGCGAACCCTCAGGTTTTCTTCATAAACAGTGCGGTTATTACTCGAGTAAATACGGTATATATGTATATATATATATATATATATATATATATATATATATATATATATAAGATATGTATTATAGAGGCGCTTATGCGCAGCACTGCCCGCGGACATCGTCGTCGTCGCTTTTGGCTGTGGGAGGGCTGATCGGAATCATCATCTGACTGGGACAAGCCGGCCTCCGGTCACCGGTGCCTCCAGTCAGATGATGATGCCGATCGGCCCTCCCACAGCTAAAAGTGACGACGACGATGTCCGTGAGCAGTGCTACGCATAAGCGCCCTCGCAATATATATATATATGTTATATATATATTGTGACGAAGAAGACGGCGACACTGGGGCAATGGTGTGCCTGACCATCACGTGCCACGCTCCGCGCGCACGGCCCGGCTTCCATAAAATCATTTCTATTTCATTGAGTGGACGCGTCATGGTCATCTGCTGCCGGCCGCACATCTTCGCAACATCTTCCGGCCGCACATCTTCCGGCCGCACATCTTGCATGGTGGCGGGGGCCGAAGGCGTGGGGTATAACTGAGAGGAAAGCAAAACCCTTGATGAAAACAGCAACAACGGGTGGTTTATTCTTCGACGTTTCTGCCGGAGTCCGGCCTTCGTCAGGAAGAACTTTTACAAATGAACGCGGGTAATATTTATACAATGCTACGGTCGAGTCCAAGTTTCAAAAGCGGCGGGATGACGGTTGGAGTTTCCAAAGGAGCGTAGGAAGAGTTCCAAATGGGCAAACGTTTATACAATGCTACGGTCGGGTCCCAATTTCGGCGGGGTGACGGTTAGAGCTTTCGTGAGAGGCAAGCGTAGTGCAGTTCGTATATATATTCAGGGGGTGTTTTTGCAGTTCGTATATATATTCAGTTCGTATATATATTTTGCAGTTCGTGTATATATATTCGTGCAGTTAGTATATATATTCAGGGGGTGTTTTTTTATTTTTTTACAGATTTGTCTAAAAAGACCAAGAAAGCTATACTTATGCGGTTTGTGCGAGTGAGGTATACGCCCAGGGGAACATTATGTGGGTGGCTAATCTTTACGATAAGTCGGCTAATTAATAAAAGTCTTTATTAACTTTCTAATTAGTGAAAATAGACATATGGTTCTAATTAGAAGCGTACTGGGCGTCATCGAAAACCACTAAACTATTCTTTTTCAGAAGATTTTCAGCTCGTGAGAAGCGTAGTAGTGCGCTAAAGTTACCGCTCGTGGAGCAGGTACAAGGCTAGCGGTGCCAGATAAGAGACGGTAAAATTGTGCGGGCGCCTTACCGAAACCGCCAGCCTTGTACCTGCTCCACGAGTGGTAACTTTAGTGCACTACTACGCTTCTCACGCGCTCAAAGTCTTTCTGAAAATGACTGATTTAGTGGATTTTCGATAGCGCTCAGCAAGTTTCTAATTGGAACCATCTGTCTCTTTTCAGCTATTAAAAAGTCAATTAACGAATTTTAATTAATGAGGCGACTTATCGCAAACATTAGCCACCACCCACATAATGTACCCCTTGCACATAATATCTACCCACATAATGTCCCCGCATAAATGTAGCTTTCATAACTTTTTTAAGCAAATATGTAAAAACAAAAAAACAAACATATATTGCTAACGGCTGAATTACGGAGAGGAGACCGGGCTTAGGCTATATGGCTGACGATGTTTCAGTGCCACATAATTAGATGATGGTAGCATCCGATGGCAAGTCCCATTATGTCTCCGCCGCGCGAGTCCGCGGGTTCCCCTATATAGCCGAAGGGACGTGGGAATGTTGCCTCACCGGCGGAATCCTGGTGTGATTGGTGGTGGCTGTGTGGCTTGGATGAAGATGAGGTCCAAGAGCTACACTCATTGGCCCGGAGGCTTATGTCACCCCAGCAGCCGCTTCTCTCGATGATGGAGCGAAGAGGAAGACGAAGACCCGTTGACGTTGCTCCCTTCGGCCGATGATCGGAAACATTGGTTCCGGGCCTTCGAGAGGGTCTCTGTCGAGTGATGGCGTTGCGGACCGTCCCTCTAAGTGAGCCGTCATTCAAGCACAGCCTCGTCGGAGTAGAAGTATAACACAGCTTTCAAATGACCGATAAAAAGATATCAGGAACGCCGCGGCTGACGGACATCCTGAACAAACGAGAGGACAGACACCGAGACAGCAGGGAACACAGGCGCCAGACCCAAACCAGAGAAAGCCACCAAGCCTTCAGTTTGTTCCTGCTGTGCCCCTCACGGAATTGTTCTGGAACATCCGATATGACGCTGGCAATGATGATGAAGAAAACGATCCGAAAAGAAGGAGCGATCTAGCTATCTCATAGACAGCCCGCTTTGACCTCAATGACAACCCGCTGTACTTGCCACCTCGGATTTCACATAAGATACTGCAGAAATCGCTTGAAGTACTTTTAGAACGGCATGCAGCGCACCGTCGCACGGTACGTTTTTAAATACATCACCAATGCAAGATCAAGAGAAAGCCAACAACAAAATCTGCAGGAACCTTAGGTACTATTCCTCTTCCCAACTATTTATTTTATCTTATTGGAATTGACTTTATCCTTCCTTCTCCGTGCTTCACTTCTAATAACCACTAAATGAATATAGCCGTCGAATATTTCAAGCGCCACACTGAGACAAAGGCGGTAGAAGCCACCACAACGCGCAAAGTCAACCACTTTTTTCTTAATTTCCTCTGGCTTCGTCACCGTGCCCTTCAATACATCATCGCCGATCGCGGTACTTTTTCTCTGACCCAAGTCTTACCCAAGTCTTTCAAGAACTTATATGTCATGCCGATTCCGTTCACAACACCACAGGTACGTATCATCCAGAAACCAGTGGCCTCATCGAACGTCAAACTTGCACATTAACCAACAAGACTCATATGTATATCGCAGACGACCACAGAAACTGGGACGCAATCCTTCTGTTACATAACGTACGCTTACAACTCCAGCCGCAAAGCCACGACAGGATGCTCCCCCTTCTACCTCCTATACACACGAGACCCGCCTTTCACCTTAGATACTGTTTTGTCTTACGCTGAAGAAGCTTCACTCGATGATCACACTGATGATGTCCTCTACCGTGCAGATAGAACACGGCAAATTTCCAGAATCCATAGGCTTCATTCGCGGCAACACCAAAGACTTTACATTGTGCGGACTCTCTTACTGATGTTCTCTACAAAGTTGGCGACGAAGAACTCCTTTGGACAACAAGAAACTTCGCGGTAAACGCCAGAAACTACGGAAACAATTTATATGCCACCACAAGATCCTGCGAGACCTATCGTCTACGAACTACGAGGCTGCCCCAGTCGACATAGTTCACGTAGCGCGACTCAAGCTGTACCACCAAGGATCGCCGTAACCCGTCCCAACATCTGCCGGTGAACCGGCCATTTTTCTGCCCGGGGAGGTAATGTTACGAACAGAAGACGAAGTGGGGCTCTCCTGATCTCGTTCGTCTAACCCGCGCTCTTCGAATCTGGTGCAACCGCCTGCCGAACTGGTTGTTGGCTGATTACAAGTGCTGCATCATCATAATCACCGCATTACACCAACTTGAAGTAATCTTAAAATATACATAAAATATATATTGTGATGACCTAATCAACTTTATCCCTGTCCCCAAACATCTAGCTCATCAAACTGTGACCATCACCATCGCGCTGGTCGAGCGGACGCAAGCGCTTTTTCGGAACTCGTCCCGCACTGCGCCTGTTCATACCCGAAAATGATCAGAAAGTGACTTTCCAGCTTTAGCTGTAAATAGGGCACATATTTTTAAATATTTATTTCTAAACATGAACCAAATTATCTTAACCATTTATATTTTGCGTTTTTGTTTGAGAATCTTCAGATGTGAATTTAAATGATAAGCGAATATGTATATAAGGGAAAACCACGGCTTATTCTTTTTTTATGTCGCCGTTGTTATGCTGTCTGCGGCTTGAGGACGAGCTCTTATTAAATATGTTTGTTTTTTATTAAGAAAAAAATTGAATGTCACAAGTATTTTTGTTATTGCCGTATGATAAGTTTGTTTTTTTGCATATATGAAAAAATATGTAACATTAAAAGCATATTATGACAATTGAATTAGGGCGTTTACATAGTCACTGAGACTTGTGTATCGTGCGATGTACAAATTCGTTGTTTGTAGAACAAAGTTTTTCGAACAAGAAATTACACTTTTGCGGCTTAAATTTTTATTTTTTAGTTTATCATTGTGAGACAAGCTCATTAACCTATACTAGAAATGAAATGTAATTCCAACAAAATATTCAAGGCCATGTACTTCCGCTGTCGATTTCAGTTTAGAACATCGGGGTTAAAAGAGTTCACTTCTCTTAAACTGTCACTACACATTGATATTGAATCTACCGTCCCCTTCTGTTTTTTTTTTCATTCAAAGCTTCCGAAACTGTGTAAGAAAATGTGATCTGCATAAATGCGTTAAGACACAAAAACAAGTTTATGGAGTGCAATATTTAAATTATATTTGCATTTATGACAGTCGTACTTAAGAACATATAGATAATAAAAATACATTTTGTTCTGATATGTATTTTCAATAAACATTCCGAAATTTATACATACATACGTCCAGGATATAGAATACAAGTTCCCATGTCAACGTATATTTGTATGTTAGTTTAATAGATTATTATCATCTATTTCACTGGGCTGCTTCCGCTGTGAATAAATGGTATAGTATAGGGTGCACTCTTTGACAGCACAGTCGCACACATTATTAGATACTGTTCATAAAAAGGAAAGGTCGCTAGTTGGTGCATTCTGCGAAAAATAAAACTGCCAGGGAACGGTGATTTTATTTTCGCAAATTCAAACATGGTAGAAAAATAAAGCGGAGTAAATCCGTTGTTCAGAACGTATGTTTACAACTAGTTTTTTCTTCTTCTGGTTTGGAATAATACTAGTTTTGGCTCTCTTCTGGATTGATAAAATACGCTCTAGCGAGATCTATAATTGTAGGGGTTGGATTTTCTAGTGTGTGAATTAATACGGCAGCTGTTTAACTGATCTTGTTAACAAATTTAATTATAATATATTTAGAGTAGCAAACAATTAGCACTATAGATGTAACAAACTAAATAGCAGGGGTACACGGAAAATTTTAAGTTCAAGAATTACATATCATGTGGTGCAGCGTGAGGCTAGTTTTTATTTTCCGACTATCAGTCTGAAGGGTAGAACAAATATGTACCTTGTGAAAATGGTACGGCATTTGTCTTTCAATGAAACTTCTGCTTGATTAAATAGTTACGTTAAAGTTCTTTGTTAATTAAATATGTATTTATCGTAATAATTGTCCAGCTGACGTTCTAGAACGAGGCGTCTCTATATTAAAGTATGATAACTCACTTTATAGTAAAACGCAGACAGCTAAATCATCGGTACTTGAAACTAAGCCTAACTAAAAATAGTTAACACTGGATGTAAGAGCGACCACAACATGTGTTGACCGGTTTCATTACTGCTAGATTTTGTATATGGCGTTTTTTATTATTTCGGAAAATGTTTTGTGTTAAACCGACGACATAAAGTCTATGCACTATAGGGTCACTTTAGGATATCTTAACTTAATGTATGATTAGTATAATATCCAGCCTTATCCTAAATGTGTATTTTCTTATTAATATCACAGATGTGCTACGGTATTTATATATAGTTGTCTTCAATTTTTAAACTGCAACTGATGAAAACAGTTTTAGGGAGGGGTTAAAAATCGATATTTAGAAAATCTCATGAGCTTAAGACATTATTCCTTCGATTACCTATTATGTATAATTTATTTCTAAATAATATAAATATAGGCTTCAGGAATGAATCGTATATTATCCTTTTTTTTTCTTTTTCAGTGTACAGTTGAAAATGGAGAATCGAGCGCATGCAACGAAGATTGTAGTATGTGTACATCGAGACAATGAACCCAATGGCATCTGCATAGAAATCACGTATTTGGGAGATTTAGGAGATCCTAACCAAGATCCGAAAATCGATGAAGCAACGCCTCGGACATCAGTTTTCCAAACGAAGCATTAACGGGGAAAGTAAGCAAGAACTTGAAATGAATATTACATACTATGTTCAGTTGCATTCGTTTACGTATAAGTTTTCCTAATTTCTTTACGGTTTTATGTTGACGTTTACTCCGCAGAAGCTAATAAAGACATGACTTAACGAATAGCATCTGATTGTCCTGTATTATTATATTCAATAAGAAATCCGGCCCGTGATTCTTTTATATAAAAAGGTGCGTTAACGTTTTTATATATATTGTTACACCATTGCATGATGAAACTATAACGATGAAATGACACGTGATCTAAAGATATTGTGATAACAATGATACAAAGTACTATTAGATATAAACTATCTAATGAAACATTTCAAAGATCTATTTAAAAAAATCTTTTGAAAGCTAAGCAAAAGTTTCTCAATAAGTTTTTTTTACTTTCGAATAGCGTTCTTTTTAAAATGAGGCAACTATCATAGTGTTTATATTTATATATATATTTTTTCTTCTTTTTTTAACGTTGCATTTTGATAGGATTTGCTTTTAGGCGGTTCTCACGTTCGTTCGCAGTGCGCTTTCCATTTATTGTGAAGTGCCTATCGCTGGGCGACCATCATAGCTGAAAACGTTAATCAAAAACGAGGTTAATCCCTGCATGGTGTAGTTGGCACAAAGAAAAAATAAAAACAGCACATGCAACGATCCGATTATCTAGGTATCCGCGAAAAGGCACAGTGACGCAGAGAAACAGGTTGGCTAGAAGCCCTTACGTTGTGCGAATACATAGGACAAATTCACAATCAGTGAATACAGTATACACAGGTAAGGTATTTCAAGACAGTCAGTTCTTCATACAACCACTTTTACTTGTGAACAAGAATAACATGCATGAACATAACTAGAGCAACATAAACAATAATTGGTTATTTTATAAAAGTAAACACCGGGGGATGTGGCTAAGAACAAAGCTGCGTCTATAGGTGCAGTAAATCTATTCCGTCACTTTCCAGCAATGCACGTCGGAAACATCCAGTTACATATTCTAGGAGATATATTGAATCTAGCCAGTCAATATCCTTAGTGCAATGTCTAAATTTTTGTTCTTTCTTCATAATACCTCAAGGGCCAATTCGGATCTGTTCGGTCTATTTGCGGAGAGGAAGGCTCTGCCCGAACAATATTGACACGAATAAAAACATAAAATAGATTAATAAAACTTAAATTTAGTGTTTAATGCGGCGAACTTCTGCCGAGCAACATAAGGAACAAAAGAAAACGCACATACGTCGACGCCGTCAGAAGGACGTCTGACTCACGCAGCCATGCGAAGCTCCTTTTGTAAGTGAGTGGGTAGCTGGAAGTTTCCGAGCTCGAACAAACAACACGATTTGCGAGTCATCCCAGTCATGCAAACAAAATACATATAAAAATGACAAGCCTGGTGGGACCAAACGCCAGCCAGCAGCACGGGAGTCGAGCACGCTGCAGACTCAGCTATTCGCACACGGCAATATGAGCTGCCCCACTCAATATGTCCATCACTACTTTTGTGTTTCTTGAAAGCTTCATTATGTCTCGATATTTCTTGGAGTTTAGAGTTATGACTTACATTTCGTGCTGCAGTATTTGTGTGATCAAGAGATCCGTCAAAATAAGGCCGGTATGTCAAAGAAGCGCAGCGGGCCCTTCATGAGTATGCTTACCATGATAGTGTGTCGAAAATACCTACTCATTTTTAATAAAAGTACCAACTTTCAGTGCGGTTCTGAATCCGAGTGAAGCATTTAAAGCGACCGCACAGATCGGCTTTGTACGAGCTACAATTTACCACATAGTTGCGCGATGGTGGTGAAAGAATCCCATAAATTGTACAAAAAAAAACATTTCTGGAGAAAATAGTAAAAAACAAAAGGTGAATTTCTCTACCTAAGGCGCCCGTCTACTAACCGCGAACTCTCTCACTGACGCAGCTACTCATAGATGGTAGCAACGGCACCGGCAGCCTTGTGCAGCTCAGCAGCTGCCCGGTCACGTCAAAAAGCAGGCGATGTATTTTTTAATGCTAAAGGGCGCTTGTTTCTTCGGTGGTACAATGGTCACTGTATAATGTTTTTCTTGTTCCCAATAAAACACGTTAAATGGAAATAAAATAAATAAAACCGAAGTTTGGTCGATTATCTTTAGCCTCATGTTTCTACCGTGCTCTGCTTGGTTATACCCGCGTCTTCTTTCGATTCCGCTAGTTTTGTCTGCGCTAATTTTGGACGAATGCTGTCTTCATGGCGCACTTAACTCTCATTAAACGGACGCCGGTTGTGCTCTTTACAAAGGTTGGTCGCCCGCCGCGCATTCTTATTGTTTGTTTTTTGTCGCTTTTTGTAAGTTATAGTTTTCTCGGTGTATTTTATACAAGTTAATCATGCCGGAACTCCTGCACCTTTTAGATAAGGGCAGAGAGGGAGGCAAAATCAGGAGGCGTCTGCAATCAGTGGACTAGTGCAGCCCTGAATGCGTGTGTGTGACTGGCTCTTAAGAGTACCGCTTGGTTGCAAGGGCTTCTCAGTTTTAAGACAGTTCTGATATTTATTTCAATTACTGATTTCGCACCAAAATGCTAAGCGAAAAAGGGGTACTTCTTTGAGCAAAATGCCAGAAAAAACTCCGACCTCAACTTGGCACTAACATAAGCACACAGTATATATTCTATCGACTAAAGAGGTTCACCATCAGTGTTTGCAGCTACATAATCAAACAAAATGTACTTCCCGGCTTGCTTTTTAGACAAATCTCTAAGTTTACAATAACTATTTGGAAAACTGCGAACGAAGGCAATGCCGAAACGCAACAATCAAATTTACCTGCACTTTCCAGCAGTCTTGGGTAGTATTGTCACGAATGACAATTTATTGAGGTGATGAAAACTGAAGCAAACTAAACGTTTAATGGGGCGAATTTTTCCGAAAACAAAATAGAGAAAGGCTAGCGTCGCACGCCGTCGAGGGTGGCGAAAGAGAAGAATCGAACGCTGGGGCGAGACTGACTTTGGCTCGCCACACGAAGCCCATTATTACAGGCGTGGGCTTCTGGAATAAATCCGCGTAGAGGGTTCGAAGCGTAGAACATTCGGAACTAGAATAAACAATGTTCTCAAATTCACCAAAACACGACATTTACGTCCGCTCCAAGGCATCCAACCTCGAGCCCTCTGCGTAAAAGCCAAGAACGATAACCATTCGGCAACAGGACCGCTTGCTTGCAGACGCACGTGGCATTACTCCCCCTTTAAAAAGAGCATCGTCTCGATGTAACGTGCAAGAAAACAAAACCGAGCAAGACAAACAAAGGAATGGAAAATACGTATAGGCTGATAAGAGAGTCGTATCGAGCGTAGTTCGTCTTCAGGCGCACGACATGCACGACTTCAGGTCGTAGTGGGCGGCGTGATGATGTTCTTGTTCCTTCGGGCATCACCTCGTAGTTCATATTTCCAAGTCGACGAAGTACCTTGTAAGATCCGAAATACCATTTCAGGAGTTTCTCCCTGAGGCCAACGGCGGTGAATCGGTGTCCACACCACACACTGTCTTCGGGCTGGTAGTGGCCGTCCCGACGACGAAGGTTGAAGCAGCCAGTGTCGACACGTTGTTGGACTTTAATCCAGACTCCGGCGAGCTGACGGACTTCTGCCCGTTGGGCAACCACCTGAGCGTCGTCGCTTCAGTCGACAGCCGGTTCGTGGGGTAACATCGCGTCTAGAATAGTCGTTACTTTGCGACCATGAACGAGTTGAAAGGTTGTCACCCCGGTGGTCTCTTGCACGGCCGTGTTAGTAGGCGAATGTGACGTACGGCAACACCTCGTCCCATGTCTTGTGCTTCATGTCGACGTACATGGAGATCATGTCGGGGATGGTTGTGTTGAGTCTCTCCATCAGCCCGTTGGTCTGCGGGTGGTACGCCGTGGTGCGACGATGGCTGGTGTGGCTGAGACGAAGGATTTCTTCCGTCAGCTGGGCCATGAACGATGATCCGCGGTCTAAGATCAGAACTTCGGTATCGCCGTGCCGGAGGACGATGGAATCGACGAAAAACTTGGCGACTTCAACAGCAGTCTCTGAAGGAAGGGCTTTCGTTTCGACGTACCGCGTGAGATAATCTTTGGAGACGATTATCCAGCGGTTTCCCAACGTTGATGGCGGAGACGGGTCAAGTAGATACATTCCGATCTCCTGGATGGGTGCAGTTGGCGGAGGAATTGGCTGCAGGAGACCGGGCGTCCTCGTCGGAGGCTTCTTACGTCGCTGGTACTCGTGGCATGATCGTGTGTATAGGTGGACGGTTTTGGGAAGCTTGGGCCAGTAATAGTTTTCACTAATACGGGCAAGTGTCCGGCTGTAACCAAGGTGTCCGGACGTCGGGTCGTCGTGGCAGGCTTGGAAGATCTCCTCTCGAAGGTCGGGCGGGATTACCAGCAGCAACGGCGAGTTGTTGTCCCCGAAGTTCTCTTTGTAGAGTACACCTTGTCGAATGGCGAAGTTCGGCAGGGCTCGCAAGAAAACACGTGGCATGGTACTCCCGCGCCCTTCCAGGTGGTCTATTAGTATGCGCAGCTCAGGATCGTCTCGTTGACGTCGTGCCATGTCGTCGGTGTTCACTGCGCCTCTGAAGCACTCGTCGTCATAGTCGTCGCTGCTGCCAGAATGTGTTTCGACGGGGGCTCAGGACAGGGCAGTTCAGTCGCAGTGTATCCGGCCTGACTTGTA
>JAZHYW010022560.1:0-18546 GCA_037355805.1 Ixodes ricinus
AAATAGTTAACACTGGATGTAAGAGCGACCACATCATGTGTTGACCGGTTGCATTACTGCTAGATTTCTTGTATAGCGTGTTGCATTATTTCTGAAAATGTTTTGCGTTAAACCAGACGAACACAAAGTGTATGCACTACTTGGGTCACTTTAGGATATCTTAACCTAATGTATGATTAGTATAACATCCAGCCTCATCCTAAATGTGTTTCTTTTATTAATATCAGTCGATGTGGTACGGTTTTTATATATAGTTGTCTTCAAGTTTTAAACTGCAGCTGATGAAAAATAACAGTTTTAGGGAGGGGCTAAAAATCGATATTTAGAACAATTTCAAGAGCTTGCGACACGTTACCTTCCGATTACCTATTTTGTGTAATTTATTTCTAAATATTATAAACATAGGCTTCAGGAATGAATCGTATAATTTTTTTTTTCTTTTCAGTGTACGGTTGAAAATGGGAAATCGAGCGCATGCAGCAAGGATTGTGTATGTGTACATCGAGACAATGAAACCAATGGCATCTGCATAGAAATCACATATTTGGGAGATTTAGGAGATCCTAACCAAGATCCGAATATCGATGAGGCAACGCCTCGGGCACCAGTTTTCCAAACGAAGCAATAATGGAGAAAGTAAGCAAGAACTTGAAATGAATATTAAAAACTATGTTCAGTTGCATTCGTTTACGTATAAGATTTCCAAATTTCTTTACGGTTTTATGTTAAGTTTACTTCGAAGACGCTAATAAAAACATGAATTAACGAATAGCATCTGAATTATCCTGTATTATTATATTTAATAAGAAATCCGGCCCGTGATTTTTTATATAAAAAGGTGCGTTGACGTTTTTGATATATATTGTTACACCATTGCATGATGGAACTATAACGATGAGATGACACGTGATCTAAGATATTGTGATAACAATGATACAATGTACCATTACATATAAATTATCTAATGAAACATTTCAATTAATAATTTCAATAAAATCTTTGAAAGTGAAGCAAAAGTTCCTCAAATAAGTTATTTTACTTCGAAAGCGTCCTTTTTAAAATAGAGGCAACTATCACGTTTATATATATATATATATATATATATATATATATATATATATATATATATATATATATACGTATATATATATATATATATATGTTATTTAAGCTTCTAGGGTTCTCACGTTCGTTCGCAGTGCCCTTTCCATTTATTGTGAAGTGCCCATCGCTGGGCGACCATCATAGTTGAAAACATTCATCAAAAATGAGGTTAATCCCTGCATGGTGTAGTTGGCACAAATAAAAAATAAAAACAGCACATGCAACGATCCGATTGTCGAGTTATCCGCGAAAAGGCACACTGACGCAGAGAAACAGCTTGGCTAGAAGCCCTTACGTTGTGTGAATAAATAGAAGAAATTCACAATCAGTGAATACAGTATACACAGGTAAGGTATTTCAAGACAGTCAGTTCTTCATACAACCACTTTTACTTGTGAACAAGAATAACATGTAGAACATGACAGAGCAACGTAAACAAAAATTGGTTATTTTATAAAAGTAAACACCGGGGGATGCGGCTATGAACAAAGCTGCGTCTATAGGTGCAGTAAACCTATTCCGTAACTTTCCAGCGATGGATGTCGCAAACATCCAGTTACATATTCTAGGAGATATATTGAATCTAGCCAGTCAATATCCTTAGTGCAATGGCAAAATTTTTGTTCTTTTTTCATAATACCTCAAGGTCCGATTCGGATCTGTTCGGTCCATTTGCGGAGAGGAAGGCTCTGCCCGAACAATATTGACACGAATAAAAACATAAAATAGATGAAAAAACTTAAAGTTGGTGTATATTACGGCGAACTTCTGCCGAAGCAACATAAGGAACAAAAGAAAACGCACATACGTCGACGCCGTCAGAAGGACGTCTGACTCACGGAGCCGTGAGAAGCTCCTTTTGTAAGGTAGTGGGTAGCTGGAAGTTTCCGAGCTCGAACAAAAAACACGATTCGCGAGTCATCCCAGTCATGCAAACAAAATAAATATAAAAATGACAACCCCAGCCAGCAGCACGGGAGTCGAGCACGCTGCAGACTCAGCTATTCGCACACGGCAATATGAGCTGCCCCACTCAATATGTCTGTCACTACTTTTGTGTTTATTGAAAGCTTCATTATGTCTCGATATTTCTTGGTGTTTAGAGTTATGACTTACATTTCGTGCTGCAGTATTTGTGAGATCAAGAGATTGGTCAAAATAAGGCCGGTATGTCGAAGAAGCGCAGCGGGCCCTTCATGAATATGCTTACCATGATAATTTGTCGAAAAGAACTACTCATTTTTAACAAAAGTACCAACTTTCAGTGCGGTTCTGAATCCGAGTGAAGCATTTAAAGTGACCGCACAGATCGGCTTTGTACGAGCTACAATTTACCACAAAGTTGCGCGATGGCGGTGAAAGAATCCCAGAAATTGTACAAAAACAAAAGCATTTCTTGAGAAAATAGTAAAAAACAAAAGGTGCATTTCTCTACCTAAGGCGCCCGTCTACTAACCGCGAACTCTCTCACTGACGCAGCTACCCATAGATGGTAGCAACGGCACCGGCAGCCTTGTGCAGCTCAGCAGCTACCCGGTCACGTCAAAAAGCAGGCGACGTATTTTTTAATGCTAAAGGGCGCTTGTTTTTTCGGTGGTACAATGGTCACTGTATAATGTTTTTCTTGTTCCCAATAAAACACGTTAAATGGAAATAAGATAAATAAAACCGAAGTTTGGTCGATTACCTTTAGCTTCATGTTTCTACCGTGCTCTGCTTGGTTATACCCACGTCTTCTTTCGATTCCGCTAGTTTTGTCTGCGCAAATTTTGGACGAATGCTGTCTTCATGGCGCACTTAACTCTCATTAAACGGACGCCGGTTGTGCTCTTTTACAAAGCTTGGTCGCCCGCCGCGCATTCTTATTGTTTTTTTTTTGTCGCTTTTTTGTAAGTTATAGTTTTCTCGGTGTATTTTATACAAGTTAATCATGCCGGAACTCCTGCACCTTTTAGATAAGGGCAGAGAGGGAGGCAAATCAGAGGCGTCTGCAATCAGTGGACTAGTGCAGCCCTGAATGCGTGTGTGTGACTGGCTCTTAAGAGTACCGCTTGGTTGCAAGGGCTTCTCAGTTTTAAGACAGTTCTGATATTTATTTCAATTACTGATTTCGCACCAAAATGCTAAGCGAAAAAAGGGTACTTCTTTGAGCAAAATGCCAGAAAAAACTCCGACCTCAACTTGGCACTAACATAAGCACACAGTATATATTCTATCGACTAAAGAGGTTCACCATCAGTGTTTGTAGCTACATAATCAAACAAAATGTACTTCCCGGCTTGCTTTTTAGACAAATCTCTAAGTTTGCAATAACTATTTGGAAAACTGCGAACGAAAGTAGTGCCAAAACGCAACAATCAAGTTTACCTGCACTTTCCAGCAGTCTTGGGTAGTATTGTCACGAATGAGAATTTATTGAGGTGATGAAAACTGAAGCAAACTAAACGTTTAATGGGGGAATTTTTCCGAAAACACAATAGAGAAAGGCTAGCGTCGCAGCCGTCGAGGGTGACGAAAGAGAAGACTCGAACGCTGGGGCGAGACTGACTTTGGCTCGCCACACGAAGCCCCTTATTACAGGCGTGGGCTTCTGGAATAATCCGCGTAGAGGATTCGGAGCGTAGAACATTCAGAACTAGAATAAACAATGTTCTCAAATTCACCAAAACACGACATTTACGTCCGCTCCAAGGCATCCAACCTCGAGCCCTCTGCGTAAAAGCCAAGAACGATAACCATTCGGCAACAGGACCGCTTGCTTGCAGACGCACGTGGCATTACTCCCCCTTTAAAAAGAGCATCGTCTCGATGTAACGTGCAAGAAAACAAAACCGAGCAAGACAAACAAAGGAAAGAGTCGTATCGAGCGTAGTTCGTCTTCAGGCGCACGACATGCACGACTTCAGGTCGTAGTGGGCGGCGTGATGATGTTCTTGTTCCGTCGGGCATCACCTCGTAATTCATATTTCCAAGTCGACGAAGTACCTTGTAAGGTCCGAAATACCATTTCAGGAGTTTCTCCCTGAGGCAACGGCGGTGAATCGGTGTCCACACCACACCCTGTCTTCGGGCTGGTAGTGGCCGTTCCGACGACGAAGGTTGAAGCAGCCAGTGTCGACACGTTGTTGGACTTTTATCCAGACTCTGGCGAGCTGACGGACTTCTGCCCGTTGGGCAACCACCTGAGCGTCGTCGCTTCAGTCGGCAGCCGGTTCGTGGGGTAACATCGCGTCTAGAATAGTCGTTACTTTGCGGCCATGAACGAGTTGAAAGGTTGTCACCCCGGTGGTCTCTTGCACGGCCGTGTTGTAGGCGAATGTGACGTACGGCAACACCTCGTACCATGTCTTGTGCTTCATGTCGACGTACATGGAGATCATGTCGGGGATGGTTGTGTTGAGTCTGTCCATCAGCCCGTTGGTCTGCGGGTGGTACGCCGTGGTGCGACGATGGATGGTGTTGCTGAGACGAAGGATTTTTCCGTCAGCGGGGCCATGAACGATGATCCGCGGTCTAAGATCAGAACTTCGGTATCGCCGTGCCGGAGGACGATGGAATCGACGAAAAACTTGGCGACTTCAACAGCAGTCTCTGAAGGAAGGGCTTTCGTTTCGACGTACCGCGTGAGATAATCTTTGAAGACGATTATCCAGCGGTTTCCCAACGTAGATGGCGGAGACGGGTCAAGTAGATACATTCCGATCTCCTGGAAGGGTGCAGTTGGCGGAGGAATTGGCTGCAGGAGACCGGGCGTCCTCGTTGGAGGCTTCTTACGTCGCTGGTACTCGTGGCATGATCGTGTGTATAGGTGGACGGTTTTGAGAAGCTTGGGCCAGTAATAGTTTTCACTAATACGGGCAAGTGTCCGGCTGTAACCAATGTGTCCGGACGTCGGGTCGTCGTGGCAGGCTTGGAAGATCTCCTCTCGAAGGTCGGGCGGGATTACCAGCAGCAACGGCGAGTTTTTGTCCCCGAAGTTCTATTTGTAGAGTACACCTTGTTGAATGGCGAAGTTCGGCAGGGCTCGCGAGAAAACACGTGGCATGGTACTCCCGCGCCCTTCCAAGTGGTCTATTAGTATGCGCAGCTACAGGATCGTCTCGTTGACGTCGTGCCATGTCGTCGGTGTTCCCTGCGCCTCTGAAGCACTCGTCGTCATAGTCGTCGCTGCTGCCAGAATGTGTTTCGACGGGGACTCATGACAGGCAGTTTAGTCGCAGTGTATCCGGCCTGACTTGTAGGCCACCGTCATGTTGAACTCTTGTTATCAGAGACTCCATCGAGCGAGGCATCCTGACGGGTCCTTGAGGTTCGCAAGCCCGCAGTGCGAGTGGTGGTCCGTGAAAACCCGGAACGGGCTCCCGTACAAGTACGGACGAAACTTCGCAATTGCCCAGACGACCGCAAGGCATTCTTTCTCTGTAGTTGAGTAATTTTTCTCCGCATGGGACACTGTCCGACTTGCGTAGGCGATGACTCGCTCGGTGTCTTCTTGCGCTTGAACTAGTACCGCGCCAAGTCCTGCGTTACTTGCGTCCATGTAAACCTCGATTTCCGTATCCAGATCGAAATGTCCAAGAACAAGAAGAGTCTGAAGTCGTCGCTCCAGCTCGAGGAACGCCTGCTGCCGCTCCTCGGCCCATTCGAACTTCTCGGCGTCCTTCGTGAGGGTTGTGAGCGGTGACGAAATTCTTAAGAAATTCCGAACGAAGCACCGATAGTAGGCACATAGTGCAAGGAACCTTCACACGGCCTTCTTGTCCGCAGGCGCTGGAAATGCTGCGATTGCGCGAGTCTTTTCTGGGTCTGGGGAAAGCCTTCGTTACTAACCCCGTGACCTAGAAACTTCAGTTCGTCACAAGCGAACCGACACTTTCACGGCTTGAGGGTGAGTTCTGTGGCCCGAATGGCTTGGAGAAGAGCTCGGAGTCGTTGCAAGTGCTCGTCGAAGTCGCCAGAAAACACTATGACGTCATCGAAATAGACAAGACAGCTCTGGCACTTCAGTCTTGCTGGTGTCCATGACACGGTGTTCATGACACACAGGAAAGTTGCTGGCGCCGTGCATAGTCCGAAGAGCATCACCTTGAACTCGAACAGTCCATCCGGCGCGACAAAAGCTGTCTTCTCTTGGTCCCGTTCGTCGATTTCGATTTGACAGGAGCCGCTCTTCAGGTCCATCGATGAAAAGTATCGAGAGTGGCGCATCCGGTCGAACGTGTCGTCTATGCGGGGGAGTGGCTAGACGGCTTTCTTCGTCACCGAGGTTAGCAGCCGATAGTCCAGGCAAACCTAAGCATTCCGTACTTCTTCTTAACCAGTACGACTGGAGAGGCCTCCGGACTGCTTGATGGTTGGATTATGCCTTCGTTGAGCATCTCTTGAACTTGCTCCTGCTCCTGAATCACCTCCCTCTCTTTTACAGAGGCTCTGTACGGCGATCGATGCACAGGGCGCGCGTCGTCCTCGGTAATGATGCGGTCTTTCGCAATGGCGGTTTGGTGCACTTTCGACGACATAGCAAAGCCACCGCGGGATTCGGCGAGGAGGTCTGAGCTTTCGTCTTTCCATTGCACTTAGCTTGGTCTTAATGTCGAGCTGCGGCGGCGGCGTAATGTACGGATAAGATGGCCAGGTCTCATTGGAGATCACGGCGATTTCGGTGGCGTTACAAAGCTCTTCGACGTGTCTTACAGCGGCACGTTTCGTGAGGTGCTGAGCCCTCTGACGCAATGCCGCAATGCCGCGCTCGTCTGCAAGCAGGCGCGCACGTGGTCGAGTGGTTATCGTCCTTGGCTCCCACGTAAAGGCCGCAAGGTTCGATTCCTAGCAGCGAATGTATTTGTTTATTATTTTTGTAAATGTGGTGGTCTGGTGAATTCGAGAACAGTGTTTTTTATTCTAGATCAGCATGCTCCACGCGTCGAACCTTCTATGCTGATTATTCAATAAGCCCACGCGTGTTATAAGAGGCTTCACGGGGCAAGCCAAAGTCAGTGTGAGCCCAGAGTTCAATCCTGCTGTTTCGCCGCCATCGACGCCTGCGACGCTAGCCTTTTTCTATTATTGTTTTAAGCAAAAGTTCGCCCCTTAAACATTTAGCTTGCTTCAGTTTTCATTTCCTTCTCAAGTGTCATTCGTGAAATTTTGGTGCCGGTGTGGTGTAACGCAATCTATGCCAACGATGCGTACCCCCTGTGAACAAAATAACTCTGAACACGACTACCGTGAAGGCGACGTCTTCGAAAACATCCGAGGATGACACGAACTGTGACATCAACGACAACCTCAATTATGGCCTCGAAAACGACCCGGGCCATGAACTCGACAAAGCCCCTGGCTACAACCTCGACGATAACATGATGACGAGTTCGGCGACGACGCTGACGATTATGAGACAGAGAACAACTACAAAGACTAACCCCAACTACGACGTGCACAACCAAACCGACTACGGCCTCGACGACAAACAGTGTCTGCGATCTTGATAACGAGACAGACAATGAAACTGACTATGACAGAGGCGTCGACTTGAACGACGACATCGACAGCGAAACAAGGACGACCCGTACGACGACTTCAACGACAACCCCGACTACAATCTTGACGACTACCTCGACGACAAACCCGATGACGAAACCGACCACGAGTGTGATGTGGATCAAGAAGACGAACAGGACGACGACGCTAGGTTCGTTACTCATTGAGCGGAGGAAGTCCATAGAGAAATATAGTACTACGTAAAGAGTGGCCACTCAAGCCGTTTCGCGGCCCAGGAGTTAGGGACTCTACTGGCCGTTAGTAGGCGCAACAGTGCCACTTATTTTGAACATTTGTCAGATATATATTATTAATAAATAACTTCATTGTATAGAGTAAACTTTTAAAATTATTACGAACTTTGAAAACTTTCAAAAACAACTTTAACGGCTGTGGCTATGGCTGCGGCAGGACGGTTGGCTTCGGAGTCGTGGACTCGACGGGGGGCGGATACTTCGGCTGCTTGGTCTGTGTCTCTTGCCTCGTTGTGTGCGTTGAGTTGGTTCCGCGGCTTGTTGTCTCGTGCAGGTTTCTAGTCATTCCTCCGTTCCGGTCATGGTATACGGTATATGTAAGAAGTATTGTGACTATAGTTTCTTTGTTGACGGACATTTGCATTCGGTCATTGAATTTAGAAGCCACTGGGCCAGTCATATGTGCAAGCGCCTTTCAGCACATGGTCATATGTGCGAGCACCTTTCATGGAACTTGGACGGTAATTTTTTTAAATGCCCTCCATCACATTGCATTAGTCGCTGTAAGTCTCGCTGTAATACAGTACTTTTTTTTGCAGTGTACAACTGTTGACGCGTTATTCATACAGTTTGCATGTGTATTGTTATTTTTGTAATGTATGAATAACATACATCACTCCTTGTCTTCAGAGTTGATGCTTGTTTTGCTTGTCATAGTTACAAAAATAAATACTTTTGTGTGTCAATCCCTGGTGTCGTCCCTTCAAGAGAGTTAGCACAAATGTGAAAATATCCTTTTCGGTGTGCGGTCAGTTTGAATTATATGTAGCGCTGGATGACTTTTTCTTCTGCAGTACAATTAAGGTATGCTTATAAAACAATTCTATTCTAAACAAAAATTATGCTAGTTACAATAACACTGACTCGTTAAACTAGAGGGCGCATGCTACTGCCCGATACAAAAATATCGCCAGAATTCGCCTTGAATCCATTCATTCATCTGGCCAGCTGTTACTGCGTGTATCCATTCATTCAACACTCAACTAGGGACTATACTGGCCGCTGGGTGCGCTCGCTGACATTGGATTGGGCCGCTGGGGCCTATGGAAGTGTCCGCTCTTTACGTAGTACTATATTTCTCTATGGGAAGTCCGCCAGCTCGGCCGCATTTTGAGTCATGCCGCACAACCTGCTGACGAAAGCCGGTACAATCTTCGTCGCAACGACGCCCAGTCCCAGCCCTGTTACCAAGTGTGGATGTGAACAGCGATTCATCGTCCCAGCGAGGAACTGTTAAAGTAGTGCTTCGGCCTCAAGGTTATTTGATACCTGACGGATCTAAACTGGAAGCTGATGCCCGACGTAGCATGAACATTGTCACGCCGTCCTCTGCGACCCCGAGGTGATTCACATCGTCTGGATCGAACTGAACTATGCTCGATGGGACTGTGAAAACCTGTCCTCCAGGTAACTCTGTAGATTTCCATTCTCTCGTTTTGACTTTTCAATTTCATTTTGTGTTGCATCGGGACGATGCGGTTTTTTTTTTTTTCAAGAGAGAGTAATGCCGCGTGCTGAGTCAGCAGCGTGCGCGAGTCCCACGCAGCTGGCTGGGAGGTCGAGCACGATCCCCGCCAGCGCTTGTCCTTTTTGTCTTCCTTTTGTTTGCATGGCTGGAATACTGCCAATGACTCGACAATCTTGTTTGTTCGAGCTCGGAAACTTCTAGATACCGACGCTCTCAGAAAGGTATTTCGCAGGATTGCTTAAGGTAGTCGCCCTTCTCTTACCGTCAATGTAATATCACTGATCAATATTAGTTTGAACACCGCTCCGCGCGGCCCGCCCCCAGTAGTTTTCTTTTTAAAGTATAAGAGCACCTTGCGGTCGAGACTCGAGACATATCGTCTCTAGCAATGGCCGCACCACTCTGCACTTCCGGGTAGTCTGCTAGCGAAAAACGGTCGGCGAAACCGCGGAACTGTTCGCTAATGACAAAGAGCACTGTTTACTAGCAATGTGCGCCAGACAAATAAATTGTATAATTATTTTAAAGTCATCGTTTTGATTAGGAAGTTTGAGAATATTATTTTCATGACTTCGATAACAATACCCGATAATTCGCCGACACTTTTAAGCATGCATAATATTGTTCTCGGGGTATCAAAACAATCAACTACGACTTCTTATTTTTACGTTGCGGAAGTTTTGCAAAAGTAAATCGCCACCAAAGCGCACCAGCAAGAGGTTAGCGCGGTGCCAGCATGGGTGATACTCTTTATCATGGAAAACAGCGCGAAAGAAACGTACATGGACGTCCGGCGTGTTTCTTCTACGTCCTCGTCGTTTTTTTTTTCGCGCAATTTTCCATGATAAAGCGTATCACCCACGCTCGCACCGTGCTAATTTCTCGCCTGTGCGCATTGGTGGTCCCTTGCTCTCGTAAAACGCACGCGAAGAAATAATAGACAGGCTCAGATGATTATTTTGATACCTCCGATGACAATATAATGCATGCCTAAAAAGTGTGGCCGAAGTATCGGGTATTGTTTTCGGAGTCATGGGAATAATTTACTGCAATTTCCTAATAAAAAATATTACTTTAAAATCATTTATAAAAGTTATATCTGCTGGCGCACATTGCTAACGAAAATGTGTCTCAACATTGGTAAAGAGTTTCGCTGTTTCGACGAGCGTTTTCCGCTAGCAGATGACCCGGAAGTGCAGGGTGGTGCGGCGATCGCACGATATGTCTCGACCGCAAGGAGCACTTTGACTTCAAAAGAAATCGCCCGGGGCACTGAGAGTACAGCGGGCCGCGTATTGTGAGAGCCCCCACGGCAAAGCCCCGCGAGAGAGAAAAGAAGGAGGGAGAGGAGGAAAGGGAGGAGGGAAGCATACCGCGATTGGCTGACGCTGTCACGTGGTACCCCTGCACTACGGGCTCTTCTAAGCTGCGTGCAGCCCCCTCCCCCCGCTACCGCCGTTGAGCAGACGCCCTGCTGTTTTGGAATGCTCCCCGCCCCAGTCGAAAAAAGTGCAGTGGTGCAGTGCAAGATATTGGAAGATATCGTTGGTGTGACACTGGATAACATACGCGCACAGCTCTCAATGCTGACTGGGCAGCTACGCTACGGCCGCTTATACTTTCTGCCGTAACGTTCACATACGCCAAGACGAAAAGGTGTGTTTAGGCCTAAGGACCCGTGACCGCTGCCAGCGTTCCGAAGTTATTTACGGCCTGGAAATAAACCCAGCTCGTTTGTCGTTCGCTAAAACGTCCAGTGTAGCTAACGTTTTTTTGTTGTTTTTACGACGCGGCGCTGCGGTGTTGTGTAGTCTGCCCTACCGCGATGCCCAACTCGCCGCTTGGAAGCAGTATTCACGGGTGTAACATCGTTCGCCCGTTGCTGGCCTCAACAGGAATCGCGCCAGGTACGTATGTGAGACGCCAACGGAGCACAAGCGGTGATCTGGACCGCGAGTGCATGTCTGAATTGTGCTTTGCATATACGCTGTCACGCCTCTGCAAGAATCAATCGCGCTCCCCTCAGCTAGTCAAAATGGAGAAGTGCATTGTCAAGCCTTCGGCGAAAGATGTCAGCTTTTTTGTGCTCCACTGGAAAAGGTACTACAGCGTAAACGCAGCTGCTTCGACCAGTGCTTCTTTTGCGCGAGCACTCGAGGGGCTGAAGCATGTGCGCGCGGGCAGCGTGCACGCGCACGCGTACACCCGCAGTGGGGTGACGCGAAGTGTAGTGATTATTTTACAAATTTGGCGAAGGAAACGGGCAGTGAGAAAATATTCCACAAGCCGACTGGCCATTTACCGTCATTGTCCTCACCTGCAGCGACGACTAGGCACGTGTGTAAATTAATTGGCTGATGTCAAGGGTTGTCAAGCTCGTGCTTACCAATTAGCCCCTGCAATGTGACATGCACACATGCCCACTGCTATGTGCATGCATGCTGCAGACAGCAGGTGTCAGATTTGTCCTAGCTATGCTTACCTCAGAATATCTGCAAAGGATCGTATTCACACATGTCCGCAAGCATTCCAATAGCTTCGCCCGAGTGACTTGGAGCCTGTGCTAGACACAGTGCGAGGGCTGCCTTTGCCTGACCTCCATCTTTCTTTGCGACTACAAAAAGCTGGCCCAGCTGGCACCAGGCACTGGTGAATAGGTAGTCTAGACATAAAGGGAAACCGAACTCAGCTAGCATGAACTTTGCTTCAGCAACAGGGTTTCAAGATGCAGCCGCAAAAAGATGCACTGCATGTTGGGCACAGCTTTAAACATAGCCATTGAGGTTTCCTTTTCCAGCAGCTACAAAAATAAGCCCTCTCAACTCAGTTTGTCCTCTTTTCCAAACTTGGTGATGTTAACCACTTGCGAGGTTCCATCAACCCAAATTTCCACTACAGAAGACTGGCCGCACGACCGCCCCTGGGCCATGTGCAGTCAAATTATGGAATGCCTAATTTTTCTGAAACCAGTAAGGAAAATATATGAGGCAAGACATTCTCGAATGAGGGTCGACTATACATGCAGCAGACCCAACAATAAAACTCCCTGCACACAACTTTACAAATCCATCCATTTATTTCAGGCACATTGCACTTGCGAGCAGGCACGCACAAAAGAAAGTTTACATCGGGAGCACTGGCAGTGCAACACAAAACAAGCAAATACACACAAAAAAAATTAAAGTGTAACGAAAAAATAATGGTTATCTCATGATTGAAGACTGCAATAGAAACAAGGTTGTCATGATTCATGTATGCGCACTACACAATAAACAGCGTCGTGACACAACAGGAAGGGCACAAAAAGTGCATTAAAAACAAATCGCACTAAGGAAACAGCCTACACTCTATGCAACCCCCAAAAGAAAGCCTAAGCCCTACCAATAAAATCATACTATTTTCCATCAAGAGAACAGATGTGACGCTAATACACGAGTCTTGGTCACTCATGTATCAGAGCTGTTTCTAGCCTCTCCCTTTCCAACCTTCCTTTCCTACGCCCCGCCACTTGCACACCGTTCAATGTAAACGAACATCCATAAGCTTTGCAGTGCATTGGCAGGTGTGAACCATAACCATTGATAAGTGAGGCTGCACTGATTAGCACGCCTCTTACCACAAACCAGCAACTTGACCTTTGGTCTGCTGACCACTGCAGATATTGGAGAACTTGCAAAGGGCCGTAAAGACGACAAACACACAGAATTTGGCTGCTACTCTTTTCAGGTTGTGCAACATTTTATGTACATAAGGCATGACTTCAATTTTTTGTGAAGTTTCCCGAGTACAGTGTTATGACTTTCAACTTCATAAAGGGACAGTGACACCCCCAAAAAATGCTTTTATTTTTTGCCAGGCAATCCATTATGGTGTCAGAAGACTACCCTATCAATATTTTGCTACAGCATCACATATATTTTTAATAAATTAAAAAAATGCAACTGCTTGAAACCGAAACTGGACTGGGGAAGAAGAAATATAGAGGAGGAGAAAGTTACCAAAATCACGTGGTTTTGCAGCTTTTTCTTTTTTCATTCAACATTTGCAGTTTTTTACAAGCCACAAAAAATGGGTATCATATTTTTTGTCTATGTGGTTTTGCAACTTTTTTTTTTCATTCAACATATTTGCAGCTTTTTACAAGCCACAAAAATTGGGTACCATGTTTTTTGTCTATTTTTAGCATCGGGTGTGTGCCTTCGATGACCCAAGAATTTGATTATCTTTGGTGGTTGTGTCTCAACCATAGAAATCGGCACTCGACCACGGAGAAGAGGGTGAGTGCAACTCAAACCGTCCAGTTCTCGATCGGCGGTTTTCGGGCAAAAGGAAAACGAATTTCGAGCCGCAAATTGTGTTGCGTAGCTGGGCTCTCATGGGTCATTTACAGATAAAAACCTTGGCAAGCGTAAATACCCTGTCAGTGTCCCTTTAAGCGATTCCACTTCTCCCTCCAAAACAAATGGTGGGAACCCTGACTGTTTCAGGCATAATACCTGAAGGTCGAAACTCTTATGAAGGATATGCAGGCAGGATTTCAGAAATGCCGACCGTAGGCATAACGGAGCGATGCCCCTCTTAATCAACTTCGAGTGGGCTGAGTCAAGGCAATAGGGCCTTCTTTTTCCGTGGCATGTACATCCAGCACACATGTTCAGCAGAGTTGACAGACAACTGAATAACTGAAAACTGTCCACTGGAAGCTTCAGGGTGACCTCAAATGGTTAGAGCAGCTGCTAAAACCTTTAAAATATACTGGGCTAGCGAGTCCAGACGTTGCTCTGACTGAGTACTAACGAAAACGATAAAATCATCAACATACCTTTACAATTGGAATGTCTCCTAAGGCAACTGAAATGAAGTGGTCAAACTTGGTAAGAAATATTTCACACAGTACAGGATCCAATACAAATGCCGCGCTTCTAAACATACACTTTGTCATGAAAGCAAAGTACCGTGGAAATCAAACAGCAATACAAACCTCTAAAAAAGCCTCAACTGTGACCCCTCTGAAAGGAAATAGGGCTTGTTGCTTCAATCAGCTCATGTACTGCTACCAAAAGTTTGTTATGTGGTACTGAGTAAAAGTCCCTCTATGTCCACAGAGAAGGCATTGGTGGCTCTGGGAAGGCCTACTCCCAGTAATTCAACCAGGCAGTCCAAATACCTCACCTTGTAGGGATCTTGCGGTGTGCAGGTGGTGGGGCGTAGTTCAGTTCAGTTCAGTTTATTATACCTCAAGGGCATTTCAGATGAAATGCATTACATGAGGGGGGATCAAATGACATATACAGATAGCAGATGAGTGACGACATGGTAAGTAATAGGAAAACGCAAAAAACTACGAACTAATAGGACAGATATCAAAACAAAACATGTAGAAAAAGTAATTAACAGATAAACATGATAAAGATTAACACTTTTCAGGTGTGCCTTACAGAGTTCATGGAATGCCTTAGGGTTAGATTCACGTACTATGGTTTCAGGAAGGGAATTCCAGTAGAAAAGGAAGGTTGGAAAGGGGGATGCTAGAAGCGGCTCTGATACTTGACTGTGACTAAGACTCGTGTATTAGCGTCGCATTTGTTCATTTAATGAACAAAGAGTATGGTTTTATCAAGAGGGATTAGACTTTTTTCTGTTTTGGTTGCGTAGAGTACAGGTGGTTTCCTTATTGCAGTGTTTTTAATGCACATTTTGCGTACTTCCTGTTACATCATGACGCTCTATTGTTTAGTGCACATAGATGGATCACGACAACATTGTTTCTATTGCCACCTTCAGGGGTGAGACAGGTGAAAGAGGTTTTGGAGCAAATTTTGGAGCAGAAAAATCTGGATTTTGGAGCAGCTTAGGAGCACAAAATTCTCGTTTCGCAGCAGCAGTTCACGCATCTTGGGGCAACTTCGGAGCAGAGAAGTCTACAGTTTGGAGCAGATTAGGAGTAGGAAATGTTAGAGCAGCCTATAAGCAATTTAAATCATAAAGAATCTTATTTAAATCACATAAATCTGATTTTTCTTTTTTAATCGTTATTTTTTTCCACCCTGGTTTCATTAAGTCATCAGCACCGATACGCACCAAAATAAAATATAAAAGAACAAAAAAAAAAAAAACGGTAAAGGCAAACCCGAGTTTAATGCGCATAGATGAGGACAGGAAACACAGGCTTGCTGATAAAGTTAGGTGGGCACCAGGTACCTCAAGCTTATACGAACTGGTGCCAAAGAGCAGTTGTAGTGCAAAACATTTTAAAGCGTTGATTCAAGAGCATAAACAGGAAAGCACGGTTTACTACAACCAGACATCGATCGGACGCTCGTAGAAAGCACGTGCAGATAAGAAAAAATCCCCACATAAGTGAGTCCCAAGGTAAATAGTGAATGCATAGAAAAATATGAGCAGCACATGCACGCTAAATACGGGTGTGTGACCGATTCGTTCTATTGTTCATGCATTGGAAGCACGTGTGGGATAACCGAAAGTACTCATGGCAATGGCACCGTCCATTTTGACGAGAAGATTACGGACATGAATGAAAAATTACACAACAGAGGCACTCAATAGCACTTTTAAGAAAAAGTTTGCTTTCAAGACGAAAGAAATACTTGCTGATCTTGATAGCCTGTGCATCGTACCTCCTGCGGCCAGACAGCGAGACTGCGTGACAGCACACCGGTAGCATGCAGTCACAAATGACAGCGGAAAATAGTAGGAAAATCCGGAAACGACTATGTATCATAGGTAGAGAGGGGTACTACAGCTGAAATCTTCGAATGCGGCGGTTGCTTGCGTCGCCCTGTACCCGTGCGGTGTACTTTACTCCGACGAAATTGAATGTGGCCAGCCAAGCTCTCGTTTCCCCCTAAAGCTAGCATCGCTGCAAACGTTTTTTTAGTTTTTTAGTTACTTTGGTTCAGTGTGGCGCAATTTTGACAGATTTCGCGTTTTTGGCGCAACTAGGCGAGAAGATATGAAGATAAGATATGAAGATAACTTCATATCTTTTTTGCACATGGATGCTGTG
Source organism: Ixodes ricinus (assembly GCA_037355805.1). NCBI lineage: Eukaryota > Metazoa > Arthropoda > Arachnida > Ixodida > Ixodidae > Ixodes > Ixodes ricinus. The sequence continues at coordinate 16,394 of JAZHYW010022560.1, forward strand.
TTGTCGTTATTCATCAAGATAGCTGTGGCATTGTGCCACATGTGTGTGCACTAGATATGTTTGCTCGGCAGACTTTTTCAGTAAACCTTTTAGTTGCAAGTTAGCGCTTGTCCTGCGTTCTGCTTCTTCTGTGTCCCGTCTTTCTTGTGCTACTCGTCAGCGATCCGGAAAAACATAATACCGCACTCCTTGCACACCATCTCAGGACTCTGTGATTGAGAGTGTGACTCTTTTACTCTGGAGCAGCATGCACAGAAAGTCGCTTTTTGCTGTCTAGTGGAAGGAGCGCGAGCTCCTTGACTCCCGGAGCTGCTACTGAGCGCGTCCAATCATCATCTGCACTGGGGTTGTGCACCAAAAGTAGTATAGCCTCATTCCACTAGGGCAATAAACAACAATTGTTCCACTAGTGCAACAAAACAGCAGTCGTTCCACTAGTGCGACGAACAGCAACCAACGAAAACAAGCAAAAGAATACACTGGATAGACTACCTGTTTGTCGGAGCTCACCGACCCACCTGGCGCACACGACGTAGAGCACACTGAATGCATATTTGTTTCTCTAGAGGGACCTAAGCTGGCAACAAAAGACTATGAAATAGACAAACAAGCAGTGTTGGATGATGCAGCTTTTCTGTTTAACTCCCTGGGCAAAATGCACACTGACAAACGCAGTATCTGTAGAGGGGGTTGGTTTCCTTGAGTGAAGAATTTAAATCAACCGCTTCTTTATGTACTGCTAACTTTTCGCATGACCAGTGTATTCACAAGGCCATTTTACTTGCACTCCAAGGTACCTCTATCACCAGTGTTTGCAGACATACTAGTATGAAAGATGAAGAGGATAAACCATAGCAAATGGGATCATTGTCACTTACAGGACTGGTTGTGGGAGAGTTGAGAGGCTAGTCATTTTGTGTGGTTTGTGACGAGGCTGGAGTATCTACAAATGGAAGCTGACTGGAGTCATTGTCAGCACAATAAGTAATTGATCTCAACAAGGTGTTAAGTTGGGCGAGTTGGTTGATGGTCATGTTGAATGGGTTAAAACAGCGCAAAAAAAGACGAAGGACGAAGGATTGGGCGAGGGAACATTCTCTGTCCTTACGCTCCTCCCCGTCTGGCAACCTAGCGGTCCACTGTGACAGATGTGCATGCTCTCCAAGGTTTAATGAAATTCAGATTTTAGCCCGACATAAAACTAAGTATGCTCGGGAGATTGACGGAGCTTTTTTTATTGCCAACCATGACGCGGGCATGTGCATTAGTGCTCCGTCACTTGCCCTGGTTAGTGATGAAATGAATTTTATAAGAAAGGCGGGTAAATACGTGTAGCCACGTGTCGGCTTGAGTGGAGGATGACGTGTTATCGGGCCGATTGCTTTTATGTTTGTCTCGTTTCAAGTTTACTTGCTGATTGGCGCAGCAGTAAATATTTCAGTTGTAAGTCAGTGCTGTGCCTGTGTGTTTCCTTTTACTGGTCCTTCGTCTTTTTTTGCGCTGTTTTAACCGATTCAATATGACAATTGATCTCACGTTTCATTGTTTTAATATTTAACATACAAAAAAAAGTGAATAGAGTATTGATAGTCTCATCGTGGTCCTTAGTACAAGTTAAGGGAAAATAAACTTATCGTCGTATATGAGCCTTCCACAGTTCTGAGTGCGAAAATGTTGTATCCAAACCTCGCTGTCAGCGTTCTTTGGTGGGACTGCCGCTCTGCGATTGCGACAATATAAGTCAAATGGGCCTATTTTGTGCCTGTCAGGCAATTGACGTCCTTTTTATGTTGCCCCTCTCTCACTCTTGTGCCAGCACGGCGCTACGAGGTTTTGAAATGAATACATACACGACAAACAAAGACTTGTTCGTCGTCAACCGTTGGTCGGAGTTTGTGGTGATACATCAATGTCTCAGGTGTCCAGGCAAAAATCACTGTTGGGCGTTCTAGTAGTACGACACAATTAGAAACGACCGAGTACATACTGACTTTTGGTTTGCAGCTAATTGACATGCACAATTCCTGAGCAGAACGTAAGACTATCAAGGAGAATGAACAGTGAATAACTTTAAAAAGACATGAGCGCGATATCCACACAATGAAATAGCGATCAGACTGTACCAAAACTCCAGAAGGACAAAAAACAGGACC
>JAZHYW010022562.1:0-30142 GCA_037355805.1 Ixodes ricinus
TCAGAATCAAAGAGGTCGTGTGGGCGTCGTAATTAAATAAGACACTTAACGTAAAAACAAAACACAAACTGTATTTACACCACTAAATCCATCGAATAGACATCATCACACAGAAGTGTCTCGATTGGCTTGTCTGTCGTTCGCCTCGTTCCGCTCGTGACTCCAAACTACTTCTTTCTTTCTTCTCGTCGTTTCCTCGTGAGCGTCTAATTCTTTCCAATCTGCAACATCCTCCCCCCCCCCCTTTCTTTTTTTCACATGAGAGTTGCCTTGGTTCATTCACTTGCCAGTTCCAGGGGGTAAAGGAGCTGCACGGGGCGCCGAAGCGTTACCCCGCTCGGTAGGCGCACGAGACAGGAACGCAGGTGGTTGTCTCTGCCCAGCTGAACTGTTTCGATCCTCCCCGTTTTCCGCATGAGCCGTGGGGTCTTGTCTTCGTGAACAAGAACGAGATCCCCGTTCTGTAGGTCGTTTGTCCGCGTCTCGGCCGATCGGTGTGCGGAGCGGAGCTGAAGGAGGTATTCCTTCCGCCATCTCCGCCAGAATCGGTCCAGCAGTTGCTGCCTGTGTAGCCAACGTCTGGTGGTGTCCCTTCTCGCAGAACCTGGTATAGCTTCTACGTTGACTGATGGGAAAGCCGTCAGACGCCTGCCCAACAAAAAATGCGCAGGCGTTAAAGCATCCTGCTCGTGTGGAGCGTCGTGAACAGGGGCCAAAGGTCGAGAATTCACGACAGCTTCCACCTCGTGGAGCATGGTTGTTAGTTCTTCGAAACTAAACTTATTCCTTCCTAGTATGTTCCGTAAACTACGTTTCACTGTCTGGACCATCCTTTCCCAGAACCCGCCCCACCAGGCTGCTCTCTCGGCGATAAACTTTCACTTTATCCGATGCTGTGAGCAGTGGTCCTGGATGCGTCGGTTCGTGAGCACGTTCCATACGCCGCATAAGTCCTTTGCTGCTCTCTTGAAGGTGAGGGCATTGTCTGAGTAAACGACGCTGGGTAAGCCACGTCGAGCAGTAAAGTGCTGGAAGGCCATGATGAACGCTTCTGTCGATAGGTTGGAGACAAGCTCTAGATGTATGGCGCTCGTCACCGCACATGTGAAAAGCGCAATGTACGACTTTTCATCTGATGCTGCAGTCTTTACCATCAGTGGGCCCGCAAAGTCGATCCCGACCACCTCAAAAGGATTCGCTTGGGTAATCCGATCCTGTGGCAAAGGTGCGGTCGGAGCGTTAGCCGGCTTGAGTCGGGCCAACCGACAACCATTACATTTGTTGATGACCTTCTTAGCCAGCTGTCTTGCTCGCGGTATCCAGAAACGCTCTCGGACTTGGGTTAAGGTGTCCTGAAGTCCGCCATGTAGTGTTCGATGATGGCAGTCTCTTACCAATAACTCAGTGAAGCAGTGATCGGGAGGCAGCAAAAGCGGGTACTTGACCTCGATTGTTTCGTTTAATTGTTGCAGTCGTCCCCCCACCCGCAACAGTCGATTGGGGTCAATGAAGGGGGCAAGCGAGACAATGCTGGATCGCCTTTCCAGATTCTTATCTGCCATTAGATCGTTCAATTCTTCTGTAAAAGCTTCCTGCTGCGTTCGTGCACTCCACCAAGTCTCGGCTCGTTCAAGTTCTTCGGACGCTAGCGGGCCCTCACGTCGGCTTCGCCGCGTTCGGCAGTTCTTTACAAACCGCATAATCCATGCAGTAATCCTGAGGATCCGTTCCAGCGCCCCGTACCGTTCAAGTTCCAATAGAGGTGCAATCCTCTCCGTTGCGGTCTGCAATACGTGATGTTCCAGCTTTCCTTCCTCTACAATAACTGCTACTGGAACGTCGTCGCACATGACGAGGTTCGGCCATACGTCTTCGGTTTTACCAAGCCACTTTGGACCCTTCCACCACAGTTGCATACCTTTTAGAGTTTCCGCAGATATTCCCCGTGTCATCAAATCTGCCGGATTTTCTTGTCCGGGGCAATGCCTCCATGTAGAAGGTGACCCTCCAGATTGGAGCTCTGCCACTCGATTAGCCACAAATGGCTTCCACTGAGTTGCTGACCCGCGGATCCAGTGAAGTGTGATAGCGCTATCTGTCCAGTAGAATGTCTCTACAATGTTCATGATATCTCCAAGATACTGGCCCATCCGTCTTCCAATCACTGCAGCCATTAGTTCCGAGTCGAGGGAGTGTTATCCGCTTTATGGGCGCCACACGTGATTTCGAAAATATCAAGTTCACCTCTACCTTCCCATCTTCTCCTTTAGCTCTCAGGTATGCACAAGTGCCATAGGCCACCGGACTTGCGTCGCAGAAGACGTGTAGTTGGAGAGAACATATGACTTCTCTTGGCGTCTTCATGATGCAGCGAGGAATCACTACCTCTTCTAATTCTGGAAGTTCTGCGCACCATCGCCGCCATTGCACCAGTAGGTCGTCCGTTAAATCTTCGTCCCAACCAATTCCTCGTTCCCAGATCCGCTGAAACAAGACCTTGATTCGTATGACGAACGGAGCAAGGAGTCCCAACGGGTCGAAAACCCTAGCTGATGCACGGAGTACATAGCGCTTCGTCGTCCCGCTGCATGTGACAAAAGTTCAGGATCCTCTCCACTGGAATGGCCAGCGTGTCAGCGTCACGTCGCCAAAGCAGTCCAAGTACAGCCCTCGGCTCAGAGAGTCCAGACGTTGATGCAGCTTCATCAAACGATTTTTGCAGTTCTGTCGCGTTGGTAGACCACTTTCGGAGTCTCATTCCTGCATCTTCTAAAATCCGGTTGGCTTCTTCCTGTATTCGCGCCGCTTCTTCGATAGTGGGGGCTCCGATCAAGAGGTCGTCGACGTAGAATCCCCGTTGAAGCAGTTCCGCAGTCGATCTCAATTCTCCATTGACGTTGCTCAGATGATGAGTAAGAGTGGCGGTTAGTATAAAGGGGCTGGCCGATGTCCCAAAGGGCACTCTCGTCATCCTCCACTCTTCAACGGTTGGCTCTGAGCTGGCTGACGACGAATCTCTTTGAAACCACAGGAAGCGTAGGACGTCTCGATCTTCAGGTCGAACGCTGACCTGCAGGAACGCCTTTTCTATGTCCGCTGTTAGAGCGATTGGGTGTAGACGGAAGCGCACCAAGATTCCGACCAGATCAGCGTTCAAATTCGGTCCCTTTTCCAGGTGTTCGTTGAATGAGGCAACTCCTGGGAGATGAGAAGAAGCGTCGAAGACGACTCTCAGCCTGGTGGTCTCGGATTCATTCCTAATTACGGGCTGATGGGGCATATAATAAATCCGTGGGTTTGTCGACTCGGCACCCAATGGGCTTGTTGAAACCTTTTCTGCGTGTCCTGAGCTGATGTAGCTGCATATGACGTTGTCGTAATCTTTTGCGAAGGACTCGTCGCGTGACAATCTCTTCTTCAAACTCTCAAGACGTTTCAATGCCAGCGTGTGGTTATCCTTCAGTTCTCCCGCGCCGACCCTGAATGGTAGACCCACCTCGTACCGTCCATTCACTTTCCGTATTGTTCGGTTGAACTCGTTCAGCAGTTCGTTCTGTTCTTCCATCTTGTTGGAGGGCTGATCAGAAATGCCGATGCTCTCCAGCTCCCAAAAACGCCGCAGTATGTCTCCGACGTCCTCGTTCGTGGAACATTCCGTTCTTAGCACGCATACCATGCTGCTGGCGCTGCCTTTGAGAGAGCTGTGGTTTGACACTGGGCCTTGAAAGGTCCAGCCAAAAAGGGTGCTTAACCTGCTTCTGATTTTCTTTGCAATGCAGCACTTGGTCACCGTTCACTCGCCACAGGTGGTCTGAACCAACCAGAAGGGAAATGCCCTCTTCAGCAGTGGTCAGAGGGGAGAGAAGCATGTCCGCAATACGACGGCGGTTTTTCATCAGACGGCGAACAAATTCGCGGTCGACGGGTACCTGCACAACGTCCTTACAGATGAAGGGTACTTCGACGGCCTCGATGACGCACTCTTCTTGGCCGTATTGGCTGTGCAAACGTACTTGTACTAGTCGCCGACGTTGCGGTCGTGACGTGGAGTGGCCGAACGTATTTAGCCGGAGGCTAACATCTCCCAGAACCTTGAGGCCGAGTTTGCGAGAAAGGTCCTCACGAATGAACGTCCGTTGGCTACCTCCATCGATAATGGCTCGCACGTAAAGTCTTTGGTTGCCTTCCTCAGCCCAGGCCCGGAATGTTTGAAGAAGCACTTCGGAATCCAATGGGACGTCAGCACTGTCGGAGATTGCGTTCTGGACGCTTGTCGCAGGGGCACCTCTATCCGATTTCTTCGGGTTAGGTTTCCAGTTCGGGTCGCACATGGATGTGGCATGTCGACCGGAGCACGACGCGCATGCCACCTTCCGCCGACACTCCCTCGCCCGGTGCCCTCCGATTGTGCATCTGAAGCAGCGGTTTTCTTCGGCCAGCCTCCTTTTCTTCACCTCTAACGTGAGGTCGCCAGTACATACTTCTGTTGCGTGCTTTGTGGACCGGCAAAAGAAGCAGGGGCTTGTGACATTTGCGTGTAGCACAGAGGCTGCTGGCATTCTGGGCCTTTCAGGCCTTTTCTTCTGCGTCTCTTGCCGTTCTTCTACTACTCCGGCTCTTTCCCGACTCTCAACCTCAATCCAAAGAAAGCTTAGAATATCGGCGAGTTCATCTTCGGCATCGGCGAAAGAGGGCGACCTTGAAGCGCTCCGGGTGGAAATTGGTCCGTCGACAGAGTGTCCGGCACCGCTGGTGAACTCAATGAAGTCGGACTGTTTTGCGTTTCTCCCGACGACCTGTAGGCAGTGCTGCTTGCCTGCTGCCGGTGATAATTTACGACAACTTCGCTCGGCAAGGCCTTGAGGAGGATATCGGACATCATCGTGCAGTACGTTGCCGATCCCACGCCAAGCCCCTTCAGACCGCGGATGTTCGTCTGAACGTGATCGTACATCCTTCGGAGGCCTTTCGTGTCTTTCGCGGAGGCAACAGGAGGCAGTGCTCGGAGCTTCGCCAGATGATTTTGCTCAATCCTTCGTTTATCACCGAAGCGCAGTGTCAGGATTTCAATGGCATCGTCGTAGCAAGCCTCAGTTGCCTGGAGTCCAGCGATGGCCGCCGCCGCTGGTCCTGTGACATGGTTGCGCAGGTACTGAAACTTGTCCGATCGTGGGATGCTATCGTTTTCGTGGATAGCACGACCGAACTGCTCCCAGAAGCTCTGCCACGCGCTGACCTCGCCGTTGAAAGTTTGAAGTCGTAACTTGGGAAGCTTCACGCCACTAGTCACGTTGGTGCGCGTTCTTCCCAGGTCTGTAGTGGCAGTCGCAGATGTTGTCGCGGATGTGGTCATCTGGATGGCCTGTGCCTGCTGTTCCTTACGTCTCAGTGAGTCTGCCTTGCAGTCCAACAGCGCCATCATTCGGATGGCCTCGTCGTCGTACTCCGTGACCGTTGTGCATTCTGCGACGAGGTCTTATTCCGATACATGATCTTCTATCTCCACGTTCCAACTCTTGAAGAGCCCTGTTATTGGCCTTCAGCCTTTCTAGCCAGGCAGTCAGCGATGCCAAGTCCGCTGTCTCCATCCCCGCTGTCGCCTCGTGGATAATTTTCGTGTTTTGCGACCGCTTCACTCCACGTTTTGCCTTGAGACGTTCCATGTTTGACGATCTCCCACACAGCTCTCGGAAACAGCGTTCCAGGCAGGTGTTCCACAAAGGTGGAAAATCCGCTCACCTCAATCGTTCTCGCTCCCGGGTTTCGGCACCATAATGTCTCAGAATCAAAGAGGTCGTGTGGGCGTCGTAATTAAACAAGGCACTTAACGTAAAAACAAAACACAAACTGTATTTACACCACTAAATCCATCGAATATACATCATCACACAGAAGTGTCTCGATCGGCTTGTCTGTCGTTCGCCTCGTTCCGCTCGCAACTTCAAACTTCTTCTTTCTTTCTTCTCGTCGTTTCGTCTAATTCTTTCCAATCTGCAACACTACATTTGAGGTACCTTATAAACTATTAGCTAAAAGTGTCGCCATAGTCTTTAGATCACACCATCATTACCGAAGAAACATATGCAGACACCTAGGCACAAACACCAAACCAGAGACGAGAGAGACCCGCTTGGAGAGAGAGACCAAAGAAAGAAAACAAACAACCGCGAAGATACGGTTGCCGCCATGGAGGTTGGAAGCTTCTGGAGGCGACATGACGCCACTAGAGGTGGAGCCGGGGGAGACTTCTGATTTGGAGAGACACCCCCCCCCCAACGATGACCAAAAACGAATAAAACTAAACAACGCTATTGGATGGAAACATGGAGGTAGGAAGCTTCTGGAGGAGACACGACGCCCCCAACGATGACCAAAAACCAAGAGACGCTTTTGGACGAAAAGGACAGCTGGCTCAACAGCTGTCCAATAGCATCTTTTGGTTTTTGGTCATCATTGGGGGCGTGTCCCTCCACGCTTCTGGCTTCACCCCTGGTGGCCTCATGTCGCCTCCAGAAGCTTCCTGCTTCCATAGACAAAAAGGACACCCTTGGGGGCGTTCCCACCGACTGTGACCTCTACTTTCGGCTTCACTTGGGATTTTCTCGTTTGGCTGGCTCGAGCTGGTATGTCGCCTCCTATTTCTTGCTACCTTCATAGTTGTCGCCATTACTGATATCGATGAGTATGCATTGTTAAACCAGATTCTAGAGCAGATTCTGTTCCCGAAAGTGTGGGAAGCATTGTTTGATAATTTATGATAACGCACCAGTAAAGCATATTATCCAACACCAAAGTAAGTCTAAATATGTTGTTCAACCTGTATTTCTACTTTTGTGCCTACAAATTTACACCGCACTAAAAGTAAAAGCAGAGTGGTCACGTGATTGCGCTGCGAGGTCTTACATGCTACGGCCAGCACGCCCCGCCATTTATAGAAAGCAGACGCCCCTCAGTAGAACTTCTCAATTAAAGATAACAGATTATACAATCCGAGTTCTAGCACAATTTGCAGGGCAGGCTTTACAACTAATAAGCTGACATGCGTTTTCATTTTTGCAAATTTAAACATGCGCGCTAAAAGCAGCGAACACACTCGTGCCGACCAACACGAAGGCGTGAAAATTGCAAGGTTTTGAATTACAGCAGATGGATTCCGTTATTCGTTCTACCTGTGATGATGGTGGACTGAGATTTTTACGTGCGAGGTGGACAGATATGAGACACCGAGAACTGCATTGACAACGTCGACGTGCTTCGCGTCACTCTCAGTAGTGCCCGAGATACTTACCAGTAGCTGCAAAGCTACCGCCAAGCTACTAATATGTTGTGGATCATGGACTGGGAACTTCCTAACCCAACAATGGACTGGGAACTTCCTAACCCAACAAGGTAATAAAGAAACTTTGCCTACTTTCCCTGCTCATATGTCACAGACCATACTTTCTGTTAATCTTGTATGAATGTTAATATGTTACACGGCCACCATTAAGAACTTCTAATTGGTTCCGTTGACACAATGCTTGTTGTGATGAGGCCCGTCCAGGCTCGTCTGCGGTTGCTGCACCCCCTCAGAACGGCCCTCGGATGGTATGGAAGCGTGAACTAATTCAATAATGCTTAGCCCTGGCATAGTCGTGGGATGATATTTTCTGTACATGCTAAAACTTGCACACTGTTTTTGTTCTGCAGCATCTTGGCGACACTGTCAATTATTGCTAAAAAATCTACATATCTGTAACAGTCTCTTAAACAGGCAGCAGTTGAAAAAAAGGATGGAACTTTGCAAGGAGAGGACAGTAGAGACAGACAAGGAACAAAGAGAGGACGAAAATTAAAGGGATGAATTTTAGCTGGTCCTGAACGGGTTCTTAGTAAAAGATCCACCATGATACTTTCTTTCAAAGGATGCTGCTGACATACTGCAGCAGATTGAAAAAGAACAGTGGCAGTACCACTGCCTGGAGCAGGTACTGTTAGAAATGAAGTGCACAAGGAGCCGCAGGCGATTCCTTTGTACCTGGCCACGAAGGCGGCCTACAGCAGTGCCAGGAAGCACGGGCGATGCATCAAGGTGCAGCCCACAGGGATTGCCAGGTGTCGACCGGACATCACTAGAGGCGCAGGTCCAGTGTCCGCTGGCCGCCCTTCCAAAGGCTCCGGCACCAAGAAAAGCAAGCAGGCACATGCCCTGCACCTCAGCATCAGGAGTGGGGTGCCTCACGTCAAATCCCACGGAACCGGACACTAAACAGGAGATGGGCAAGAACACTGTTGTCACCTTCGGCCATAGCTGCCTCAACTTCTCACAGACATCTTTTTTTTTCTCTTTACCTACCGTAAAATACCAACAATCTGCCCATGCAACAATATGTGGCCACCCCCATTTTTTGCAACATTTGCAAAATAGGCTAAGGACACTTTTGTACTAAGTTAAGTACAAAATAAGCGATTTTATAACAGTATCCAACATGAGGAAGGTAACACAGAGAAGGGGACAGACAACAATGACTTCTAACTTGCAACATTTATTGACCTGAAGTTCACATATACTATAAATGAAGGAAAAGGAGGGGAGGGTGAAAGATGCCTTTTTTTTTTCTTTTATCACTGTGGCGGCTTTTACCCTCCCCTTTTCCCTCCTTTGCCTATATATGTGAACTTCGGGTCAATTAATGTATTTGCCAATAGACAATATGCAAAATGCATAGCGCCATCTAGTGAGGTGCCGAAGAACATGCTCTGTCTCACTAGTTGGTTTCGGCGCTGGCAAAGGCCAGGGTGCAAAAGCGTAATTGTGAAAAATCCTGTGCTCGCACAAACATTCGTGCAGAGAAAGCGCTTTCGAAAACCAGATGCCCGCGCCCGTGCCTTTGCCGGCACTCAAAGCCAAATTTCAAGCTGAAGTGTACATCCACCATGTTGGTTGCGGCGAGAAACCAGCGACCGGTGTGGCGATAAGCACATACATACGCAAGAAAAGCGTAAAACAATACGAACCCTTAGCTCGCAGGTGTGGGTGAGGACCGATGACGGTAAGCAGTAGGCCTCGATTGTTACCGACAACGCTATGAAATTGACAAACAGCAGAGAAATCTCGACGCAACAAAGATGGCAGCGCACCGAGTGTTGCCAGGCGTTCAAATAATTTCGCATATTGTCTATTGAAAGTCATTGTTGTCCGTCCCCTTCTCCAAGTAACCTTCCTTATGTTGGATACATATTTTTTGCATATTGATGACCTAAGAAGCGCCCATCCCTAAATTCTATGCAATTGTCTAGAAATTTTGAGTGGGCGCTTGCTCAGGATTTTAGGTACACGGGTCTACGTTGGCAAGTCATGCCTATATGTGGTTTTGTTTGCTGTAGTTTCTTATCAGTGTTTTACGGTAGTGTCGTAGCTGATATTGGGAGACACTTCACTGTCTGCTTCTCTACAAGCCCCTGCCTCAAGTTACGCAGCAAAGTCATAGCGCTATCTGCTTTCCTTTGCAAGGGTTGGTGTGGGGTGACACGAAAAGGTTGTCGCCCTTACCATCAAAGTGGTACGCCCCCTCCCCCCACCTCAGCCAATGTCACGAAACGGACAATGCACAGGGGCATCTCAATGAAACTATTTTTGCACCAACACAAAGACTTTAAGCCTGTGCATAACACTTGTGGCAGAGGCATCTAATGAATTCTTCACCTGCCACCAACTATTGTAAGATTTTGTGGTTTGTTAAAGGGGCCCTGCAATCATATTTAAGCGTCTCCCTTTTTTGCGGTTTCCACATCTCAGCAAACCGTTTCAATTACTTATGAAAGTACTTTTTGTTCAGTATTTTAGATAAGAAAAGAAAGAAATGCAGTTTATAAAGTACGGAAAAAAGAAATGACCCGTCGACATACCTGCCACCAAGCGGTGGAAAAGGCTGCGCATACTAGAAAAGGGTAGTGGGATGAGGCACCGACGAGCGGCGAGCGTAGAAAGGTCCCGGATGTACACGGCGGCGCTGTGGTCGTATACCGGCTCGGGGATACAACCAGTTCCTAGCGTTCCGAAGGCCTTCAGAGCAGGTTTCGCTTGCGGTTTGGCCGTTTGGCGGTATGGCAGCGCGAAGTGACTCCCATTCTGAACTGATCTCTACCGCGTGTTTAATGTCGTTTATGGTCAATCAAGTGTCATGCCGAATTAGTGGTTAATCGCGCAGCAAATGCAATGCGAGCCGCCCTGGCAGCCCGCTTCATACAGCCTATCCAGAACGTGCTTTAGTGGCATCCGCTCGAGCCGTCGACACGGAGTACGGCAGCCGTGAGCACTTGCTGAGCTCACTACCCCTCGGGTCTTAATATGGAAGATGTTATAGGGCTTGCTTGCAAGTCTAGGGCATCATAAAAACAATAACACGGCTGGTAAATTTAGTGGGAGGGTGGAGGTGTAAATAGTCAGTGTACATCAGTTTTGTCGGATATGACCAGAGTAATATGTTGTTCAAAATGTAACCAGCTTTCGTGTGGGCTAGTGAGGTCGTAACATTAATGAAGCTAATCGTAACATTAATGGGCTTTCAACACGCTGGCTGGATTCGCTCTTGTAAAGGTGGCATCGAAATGAGCTGGCTTGTCGCAACACCGGCCAGAGTGGCAAAAATCTCACATGCGGTGCCGCTGTCGCGATAGCACTGAGGGCGAGGCTGGAACGGATCGCCGAGATTTCATGCATGGGCGAGGCTCCCAGGTTAATAGAACTCGTTGCAGGGCCAGCTGTTGGTTTTCATGCATCATCACGCCTGCCATGTTTTTTTTTTTTGTTTACAATCAGTTGTTGTTGGCTAAATGCACAGCTTATCATTACTATTAACCTCCCCCGTGCATAAAATTGCAGCAGCCTGTTCCAGTCTTGCTCTAAACAGCTTATCCCAACAGGGGTAAGCTGAAGCGACAACCAGAGTTTGGTTGTTGCTCCACCTCGTTTTGATGCTGACTGTACCTGGGATGTTTCTGAGGTTACAGTACACAGCTTGCATGTAACGTCATTCTCAGCAATGCCAATATTTTATGCGCCGCGAGCGTTCGGTTTGTCGTGTTAGCTTCACACCGCAGACGTTGCAGTTTGAAGAAACCACTAAGTAGAACTATCTGTCAGTACCCAGCAATGGCGACACTTGCGAGCTATATGGGAGTTTCAGGTGCACAGCAGCTGCTCAAGTGCTGTCAGGTTGTTCATTACACCACACGTTTAACGCTTAAAACTGCAGAGGTGCTCAGTGTACTGTCAACTCTTGCCTCTCCCAGTTTCACGCCCTTAATGTCCACAAAATTAGGTCGCACTCTTCTTTGGTAACTCATTTGTTCAACTGTCCTTTCTTTTTCTTTTTTTTTTTTGTAGTAGGCAGAGCGCTAAAAATTTAAAGGAAATTCGTAGAAGCCTGAAAAAGGGATATAAGATTTCGCTAAGAGACTTCTTCCTTTTGCGTTGCTCACGCTAGCTACTATGATCCCCCACCCCTTGGTGCGAGTTCAAAGCTTTTTAGACATTCAAACAAAATATTGTGTGTGTGCGTGCGCGCATACGTACACGAAGCTACGACTACTGCTTTCGTTGCGCGAGCACTCGAGAAGCGGAAACACCTGCCTGGACAATGGGCACCCACTCTTACCTTTCCCAAAGCACATCTTGCAAACTTTACGATTAAGCGATTAAACCGTATATGTGGAAGACACACTCCAAACCTTTAAGCGCAGAAGAGGAGCGCTGCGAAGCTCTGCAACCGTCGACGGCCGCCATTGATCATGTCGATGTGCGTGCAGCTTTTCTGTGGCTTGGGAGGCGCCTAAGTAGTTTTCAAAATCAAATAAAAGCTTGTGAACATTGTTAATAGCTAAATTTGAATATTTTAGTTTTTTAACTAATTACTAACGTTAGTGTTACGAGACAACGAAACCAAAGCCGTGTTTCAAATAATTCGAGTTACTCCGGCTACTCCGGCGAGTTGTGTCACGTGACATCACAAAATTGACAACATTATGGAAAACGTTGGACGCGGGTGTAGTAATGGTAGGACGCGGTCAGGTTTTAGAACGTCAATTAGAAAAAATCTTACATTAGAGTAAGATCGAGTACATTTTGGTACGCGGCACAAGCATACCACGCTAACGACACAACGACACATACGACCATCATCATCATCACCACCGTATAGACAAAATGGCGCCGTTCTCTTCGGTCTGGGCTCCTCGGAGTCGGTGCTCTTCGAACCGAACAGTCTTCGGGTTCGTTGTCGCGTTGTCCGTCACATTTAAGTTCTACATGCTGTACACGAAAAAGAGGTACTGGTCCTGTTTTTTGTCCTTCTGGAGTTTTGGTACAGTCTGATCGCTATTTCATTGTGTGGATATCGCGCTCATGTCTTTTTAAAGTTATTCACTGTTCATTCTCCTTGATAGTCTTACGTTCTGCTCAGGAATTGTGCATGTCAATTAGCTGCAAACCAAAAGTCAGTATGTACTCGGTCGTTTCTAATTGTGTCGTACTACTAGAACGCCCAACAGTGATTTTTGCCTGGACACCTGAGACATTGATGTATCACCACAAACTCCGACCAACGGTTGACGACGAACAAGTCTTTGTTTGTCGTGTATGTATTCATTTCAAAACCTCGTAGCGCCGTGCTGGCACAAGAGTGAGAGAGGGGCAACATAAAAAGGACGTCAATTGCCTGACAGGCACAAAATAGGCCCATTTGACTTATATTGTCGCAATCGCAGAGCGGCAGTCCCACCAAAGAACGCTGACAGCGAGGTTTGGATACAACATTTTCGCACTCAGAACTGTGGAAGGCTCATATACGACGATAAGTTTATTTTCCCTTAACTTGTACTAAGGACCACGATGAGACTATCAATACTCTATTCACTTTTTTTTGTATGTTAAATATTAAAACAATGAAACGTGAGATCAATTGTCATATTGAATCGGTTAAAACAGCGCAAAAAAAGACGAAGGACCAGTAAAAGGAAACACACAGGCACAGCACTGACTTACAACTGAAATATTTACTGCTGCGCCAATCAGCAAGTAAACTTGAAACGAGACAAACATAAAAGCAATCGGCCCGATAACACGTCATCCTCCACTCAAGCCGACACGTGGCTACACGTATTTACCCGCCTTTCTTATAAAATTCATTTCATCACTAACCAGGGCAAGTGACGGAGCACTAATGCACATGCCCGCGTCATGGTTGGCAATAAAAAAAGCTCCGTCAATCTCCCGAGCATACTTAGTTTTATGTCGGGCTAAAATCTGAATTTCATTAAACCTTGGAGAGCATGCACATCTGTCACAGTGGACCGCTAGGTTGCCAGACGGGGAGGAGCGTAAGGACAGAGAATGTTCCCTCGCCCAATCCTTCGTCCTTCGTCTTTTTTTGCGCTGTTTTAACCCATTCAACATGACCATCAACCAACTCGCCCAACTTAACACCTTGTTGAGATCAATTACTTATTGTGCTGACAATGACTCCAGTCAGCTTCCATTTGTAGATACTCCAGCCTCGTCACAAACCACACAAAATGACTAGCCTCTCAACTCTCCCACAACCAGTCCTGTAAGTGACAATGATCCCATTTGCTATGGTTTATCCTCTTCATCTTTCATACTAGTATGTCTGCAAACACTGGTGATAGAGGTACCTTGGAGTGCAAGTAAAATGGCCTTGTGAATACACTGGTCATGCGAAAAGTTAGCAGTACATAAAGAAGCGGTTGATTTAAATTCTTCACTCAAGGAAACCAACCCCTCTACAGATACTGCGTTTGTCAGTGTGCATTTTGCCCAGGGAGTTAAACAGAAAAGCTGCATCATCCAACACTGCTTGTTTGTCTATTTCATAGTCTTTTGTTGCCAGCTTAGGTCCCTCTAGAGAAACAAATATGCATTCAGTGTGCTCTACGTCGTGTGCGCCAGGTGGGTCGGTGAGCTCCGACAAACAGGTAGTCTATCCAGTGTATTCTTTTGCTTGTTTTCGTTGGTTGCTGTTCGTCGCACTAGTGGAACGACTGCTGTTTTGTTGCACTAGTGGAACAATTGTTGTTTATTGCCCTAGTGGAATGAGGCTATACTACTTTTGGTGCACAACCCCAGTGCAGATGATGATTGGACGCGCTCAGTAGCAGCTCCGGGAGTCAAGGAGCTCGCGCTCCTTCCACTAGACAGCAAAAAAGCGACTTTCTGTGCATGCTGCTCCAGAGTAAAAGAGTCACACTCTCAATCACAGAGTCCTGAGATGGTGTGCAAGGAGTGCGGTATTATGTTTTTCCGGATCGCTGACGAGTAGCACAAGAAAGACGGGACACAGAAGAAGCAGAACGCAGGACAAGCGCTAACTTGCAACTAAAAGGTTTACTGAAAAAGTCTGCCGAGCAAACATATCTAGTGCACACACATGTGGCACAATGCCACAGCTATCTTGATGAATAACGACAACACAGCATCCATGTGCAAAAAAAGATATGAAGTTATCTTCATATCTTATCTTCATATCTTCTCGCCTAGTTGCGCCAAAAACGCGAAATCTGTCAAAATTGCGCCACACTGAACCAAAGTAACTAAAAAACTAAAAAAACGTTTGCAGCGATGCTAGCTTTAGGGGAAACGAGAGCTTGGCTGGCCACATTCAATTTCGTCGGAGTAAAGTACACCGCACGGGTACAGGGCGACGCAAGCAACCGCCGCATTCGAAGATTTCAGCTGTAGTACCCCTCTCTACCTATGATACATAGTCGTTTCCGGATTTTCCTACTATTTTCCGCTGTCATTTGTGACTGCATGCTACCGGTGTGCTGTCACGCAGTCTCGCTGTCTGGCCGCAGGAGGTACGATGCACAGGCTATCAAGATCAGCAAGTATTTCTTTCGTCTTGAAAGCAAACTTTTTCTTAAAAGTGCTATTGAGTGCCTCTGTTGTGTAATTTTTCATTCATGTCCGTAATCTTCTCGTCAAAATGGACGGTGCCATTGCCATGAGTACTTTCGGTTATCCCACACGTGCTTCCAATGCATGAACAATAGAACGAATCGGTCACACACCCGTATTTAGCGTGCATGTGCTGCTCATATTTTTCTATGCATTCACTATTTACCTTGGGACTCACTTATGTGGGGATTTTTTCTTATCTGCACGTGCTTTCTACGAGCGTCCGATCGATGTCTGGTTGTAGTAAACCGTGCTTTCCTGTTTATGCTCTTGAATCAACGCTTTAAAATGTTTTGCACTACAACTGCTCTTTGGCACCAGTTCGTATAAGCTTGAGGTACCTGGTGCCCACCTAACTTTATCAGCAAGCCTGTGTTTCCTGTCCTCATCTATGCGCATTAAACTCGGGTTTGCCTTTACCGTTTTTTTTTGTTCTTTTATATTTTATTTTGGTGCGTATCGGTGCTGATGACTTAATGAAACCAGGGTGGAAAAAAATAACGATTAAAAAAGAAAAATCAGATTTATGTGATTTAAATAAGATTCTTTATGATTTAAATTGCTTATAGGCTGCTCTAACATTTCCTACTCCTAATCTGCTCCAAACTGTAGACTTCTCTGCTCCGAAGTTGCCCCAAGATGCGTGAACTGCTGCTGCGAAACGAGAATTTTGTGCTCCTAAGCTGCTCCAAAATCCAGATTTTCTGCTCCAAAATTTGCTCCAAAACCTCTTTCACCTGTCTCACCCCTGAAGGTGGCAATAGAAACAATGTTGTCGTGATCCATCTATGTGCACTAAACAATAGAGCGTCATGATGTAACAGGAAGTACGCAAAATGTGCATTAAAAACACTGCAATAAGGAAACCACCTGTACTCTACGCAACCAAAACAGAAAAAAGTCTAATCCCTCTTGATAAAACCATACTCTTTGTTCATTAAATGAACAAATGCGACGCTAATACACGAGTCTTAGTCACAGTCAAGTATCAGAGCCGCTTCTAGCATCCCCCTTTCCAACCTTCCTTTTCTACTGGAATTCCCTTCCTGAAACCATAGTACGTGAATCTAACCCTAAGGCATTCCATGAACTCTGTAAGGCACACCTGAAAAGTGTTAATCTTTATCATGTTTATCTGTTAATTACTTTTTCTACATGTTTTGTTTTGATATCTGTCCTATTAGTTCGTAGTTTTTTGCGTTTTTCTATTACTTACCATGTCGTCACTCATCTGCTATCTGTATATGTCATTTGATCCCCCTCATGTAATGCATTTCATCTGAAATGCCCTTGAGGTATAATAAACTGAACTGAACTGAACTACGCCCCACCACCTGCACACCGCAAGATCCCTACAAGGTGAGGTATTTGGACTGCCTGGTTGAATTACTGGGAGTAGGCCTTCCCAGAGCCACCAATGCCTTCTCTGTGGACATAGAGGGACTTTTACTCAGTACCACATAACAAACTTTTGGTAGCAGTACATGAGCTGATTGAAGCAACAAGCCCTATTTCCTTTCAGAGGGGTCACAGTTGAGGCTTTTTTAGAGGTTTGTATTGCTGTTTGATTTCCACGGTACTTTGCTTTCATGACAAAGTGTATGTTTAGAAGCGCGGCATTTGTATTGGATCCTGTACTGTGTGAAATATTTCTTACCAAGTTTGACCACTTCATTTCAGTTGCCTTAGGAGACATTCCAATTGTAAAGGTATGTTGATGATTTTATCGTTTTCGTTAGTACTCAGTCAGAGCAACGTCTGGACTCGCTAGCCCAGTATATTTTAAAGGTTTTAGCAGCTGCTCTAACCATTTGAGGTCACCCTGAAGCTTCCAGTGGACAGTTTTCAGTTATTCAGTTGTCTGTCAACTCTGCTGAACATGTGTGCTGGATGTACATGCCACGGAAAAAGAAGGCCCTATTGCCTTGACTCAGCCCACTCGAAGTTGATTAAGAGGGGCATCGCTCCGTTATGCCTACGGTCGGCATTTCTGAAATCCTGCCTGCATATCCTTCATAAGAGTTTCGACCTTCAGGTATTATGCCTGAAACAGTCAGGGTTCCCACCATTTGTTTTGGAGGGAGAAGTGGAATCGCTTAAAGGGACACTGACAGGGTATTTACGCTTGCCAAGGTTTTTATCTGTAAATGACCCATGAGAGCCCAGCTACGCAACACAATTTGCGGCTCGAAATTCGTTTTCCTTTTGCCCGAAAACCGCCGATCGAGAACTGGACGGTTTGAGTTGCACTCACCCTCTTCTCCGTGGTCGAGTGCCGATTTCTATGGTTGAGACACAACCACCAAAGATAATCAAATTCTTGGGTCATCGAAGGCACACACCCGATGCTAAAAATAGACAAAAAACATGGTACCCAATTTTTGTGGCTTGTAAAAAGCTGCAAATATGTTGAATGAAAAAAAAAAGTTGCAAAACCACATAGACAAAAAATATGATACCCATTTTTTGTGGCTTGTAAAAAACTGCAAATGTTGAATGAAAAAAGAAAAAGCTGCAAAACCACGTGATTTTGGTAACTTTCTCCTCCTCTATATTTCTTCTTCCCCAGTCCAGTTCCGGTTTCAAGCAGTTGCATTTTTTTAATTTATTAAAAATATATGTGATGCTGTAGCAAAATATTGATAGGGTAGTCTTCTGACACCATAATGGATTGCCTGGCAAAAAATAAAAGCATTTTTTGGGGGGTGTCACTGTCCCTTTATGAAGTTGAAAGTCATAACACTGTACTCGGGAAACTTCACAAAAAATTGAAGTCATGCCTTATGTACATAAAATGTTGCACAACCTGAAAAGAGTAGCAGCCAAATTCTGTGTGTTTGTCGTCTTTACGGCCCTTTGCAAGTTCTCCAATATCTGCAGTGGTCAGCAGACCAAAGGTCAAGTTGCTGGTTTGTGGTAAGAGGCGTGCTAATCAGTGCAGCCTCACTTATCAATGGTTATGGTTCACACCTGCCAATGCACTGCAAAGCTTATGGATGTTCGTTTACATTGAACGGTGTGCAAGTGGCGGGGCGTAGGAAAGGAAGGTTGGAAAGGGAGAGGCTAGAAACAGCTCTGATACATGAGTGACCAAGACTCGTGTATTAGCGTCACATCTGTTCTCTTGATGGAAAATAGTATGATTTTATTGGTAGGGCTTAGGCTTTCTTTTGGGGGTTGCATAGAGTGTAGGCTGTTTCCTTAGTGCGATTTGTTTTTAATGCACTTTTTGTGCCCTTCCTGTTGTGTCACGACGCTGTTTATTGTGTAGTGCGCATACATGAATCATGACAACCTTGTTTCTATTGCAGTCTTCAATCATGAGATAACCATTATTTTTTCGTTACACTTTAATTTTTTTTTGTGTATTTGCTTGTTTTGTGTTGCACTGCCAGTGCTCCCGATGTAAACTTTCTTTTGTGCGTGCCTGCTCGCAAGTGCAATGTGCCTGAAATAAATGGATGGATTTGTAAAGTTGTGTGCAGGGAGTTTTATTGTTGGGTCTGCTGCATGTATAGTCGACCTCATTCGAGAATGTCTTGCCTCATATATTTTCCTTACTGGTTTCAGAAAAATTAGGCATTCCATAATTTGACTGCACATGGCCCAGGGGCGGTCGTGCGGCCAGTCTTCTGTAGTGGAAATTTGGGTTGATGGAACCTCGCAAGTGGTTAACATCACCAAGTTTGGAAAAGAGGACAAACTGAGTTGAGAGGGCTTATTTTTGTAGCTGCTGGAAAAGGAAACCTCAATGGCTATGTTTAAAGCTGTGCCCAACATGCAGTGCATCTTTTTGCGGCTGCATCTTGAAACCCTGTTGCTGAAGCAAAGTTCATGCTAGCTGAGTTCGGTTTCCCTTTATGTCTAGACTACCTATTCACCAGTGCCTGGTGCCAGCTGGGCCAGCTTTTTGTAGTCGCAAAGAAAGATGGAGGTCAGGCAAAGGCAGCCCTTGCACTGTGTCTAGCACAGGCTCCAAGTCACTCGGGCGAAGCTATTGGAATGTTGCGGACATGTGTGAATACGATCCTTTGCAGATATTCTGAGGTAAGCATAGCTAGGACAAATCTGACACCTGCTGTCTGCAGCATGCATGCACATAGCAGTGGGCATGTGTGCATGTCACATTGCAGGGGCTAATTGGTAAGCACGAGCTTGACAACCCTTGACATCAGCCAATTAATTTACACACGTGCCTAGTCGTCGCTGCAGGTGAGGACAATGACGGTAAATGGCCAGTCGGCTTGTGGAATATTTTCTCACTGCCCGTTTCCTTCGCCAAATTTGTAAAATAATCACTACACTTCGCGTCACCCCACTGCGGGTGTACGCGTGCGCGTGCACGCTGCCCGCGCGCACATGCTTCAGCCCCTCGAGTGCTCGCGCAAAAGAAGCACTGGTCGAAGCAGCTGCGTTTACGCTGTAGTACCTTTTCCAGTGGAGCACAAAAAAGCTGACATCTTTCGCCGAAGGCTTGACAATGCACTTCTCCATTTTGACTAGCTGAGGGGAGCGCGATTGATTCTTGCAGAGGCGTGACAGCGTATATGCAAAGCACAATTCAGACATGCACTCGCGGTCCAGATCACCGCTTGTGCTCCGTTGGCGTCTCACATACGTACCTGGCGCGATTCCTGTTGAGGCCAGCAACGGGCGAACGATGTTACACCCGTGAATACTGCTTCCAAGCGGCGAGTTGGGCATCGCGGTAGGGCAGACTACACAACACCGCAGCGCCGCGTCGTAAAAACAACAAAAAAAAACGTTAGCTACACTGGACGTTTTAGCGAACGACAAACGAGCTGGGTTTATTTCCAGGCCGTAAATAACTTCGGAACGCAGGCAGCGGTCACGGGTCCTTAGGCCTAAACACACCTTTTCGTCTTGGCGTATGTGAACGTTACGGCAGAAAGTATAAGCGGCCGTAGCGTAGCTGCCCAGTCAGCATTGAGAGCTGTGCGCGTATGTTATCCAGTGTCACACCAACGATATCTTCCAATATCTTGCACTGCACCACTGCACTTTTTTCGACTGGGGCGGGGAGCATTCCAAAACAGCAGGGCGTCTGCTCAACGGCGGTAGCGGGGGGAGGGGGCTGCACGCAGCTTAGAAGAGCCCGTAGTGCAGGGGTACCACGTGACAGCGTCAGCCAATCGCAGTACGCTTCCCTCCTCCCTTTCCTCCTCTCCCTCCTTCTTTTCTCTCTCGCGGGGCTTTGCCGTGGGGGCTCTCACAATACACTTCCGGGACCTCCTTGGGAAAAGCTCGAAGGTCATCCAGTGCGCAAAGCACGTGTGCGTCAAGGAGCCGCACACGTTTGTCTTCACGCTTCCTGCACACACACACACACACACACACACACACACGCGCACACACAGGATACGTGACACACGCTCCGAAAAGAAATCACTGAAGAAGTAAAACGAATGGGCGAGTACTCACCAAGTAGACTCAAACCCACAGCTGGTTCCATGGGCACGCCGGCACCTGGGACACTTTTTGTTTTTCGAAGAACGTTCTGCGACGTTTTTTCGAAAGCCTAAAGACCTGAAACCGCCCGAAAGTTTGCAGCTTGCTTTGTTTTTGATTTTGGTTACGGTGGCGATGGCGATGCGGCGACGTTCGCTGGTTCCGACGACAGTGGTTACGACGAAACTCATTTGACGCAACGTGAATGTTCCTGTTTTAGTCGACATACATTAGAACTTTTAAACGTAAAAAATTTTGTTTTAACATTTATCTAATTCTTTGTAATGAAGTATGTTGGTTGTGTACTAAACTGAAGCTTGGCCTGTCTCAGCTTCGTTGTGTACTAAACTGTAGCTTGGCCTGTCCTGAGCCATCTGAGCTTCGTTTTATTTCAACATGGCGGCGACAATCGCTTCTCGTGGTGCGTGCTCTGTGTCGTGCTCAACCTATTTTCTGTGCATTGGTTGTCCTGTTATCCACCTCCTGCAATCCATATCAGCCGCAAGCATGCTGTCTAAGTATTGTGTGCCCGCCGGAAAGAATATCCAGTCTTCTCGGAAGCAGGGCTGCAACTAGGGCTGCTCGGATCGTGGCTTGGACGTCGTCGGCTCCCACGAACCGCGTCCGCGAGCCTCACGCCGTTTGCTTGGCTCCTTTGCGTTTCCGGCGATGGATCCCCAGCCTTGGCCTCATCCCTACAGGACCTAGCTGGTGAAAAACAATCTACGACAACGCGGCGTCTTTGGAATGCGATTACTACGGTCAGTGGCTCTTAAAACCTCAGTGGTCCCCCTTCAATCGTGAGCTCTGTGTGTGTGCGTGTAGGCTAAGGAGCGTTATAATGGGCTGTGAGGTGGCGTCCCTATCCCAGTGCTGCAAGCTGAATGTTATTCAACGGAGTGGCGTGCGCGACGCGAGCCTGCGGCGTGCTTCATGCTGTGGCTCAATGTTGGTAGTCTCAGTAATGGGCTGCCGCTTTGCATGTAATGTGCTGTGCATACGAACCCTGTTGTCGCATGCGTATGCTGTCGTGTAACGCGTATGATGTGCTACGAGAAGTGTGTCGCACTCATGTCGTCAGACAGAGGTGGTCGAGATGGCGAGTGCGTTGTTAAGCCGTGTATGAGTCGCGTGCATTGTGAATGGGATGATTATGAGCGAATGCGCTGGTTGCAGCGAGTGAGTGACAGAGCTGAGACCCTGGACGGCGCGCCGACTGCGTCGGTGTCGAGCGGCGAGCGTTTGCGTGGTCGCCAGCAGTTCCTGCCCAGTAGGACTGGAAGTCGGCGTGTAGCTGACGCACTCGAATGCGCGCGATATCGCCTGGAGCTGCTCGAGACGGTCGTCGTGCGCGGCTTTGTGAAATGCGATTGCGTGTCGCATAGTGGACGTGCGCTAGAGGATCGGCGCGAACACTGAACGGCGCTGTAGTGTGTCCGTGCTGTGCATGGTATCGCGGATCGAGAAGCCGTACCGGTGCCGTCTGCTTCGCTAGATGTTGGCTTCGTGGTCCGTCGTGGTGGTATCGGGTGTCGCGATGCGAAGCAGTGGCGTCCTCGGTGCGTCCGATCGATCTCGCGCGCCAGGCCGTGCGCAGCGCGACGTCGCCGCTGGTCCGGAGTGGCTCAGCCTAGGCCTAGCGGCCGAGCTGGAGCGCAAGACGATGGGTGATGGTTGTTCAGTCTGTGATGTCGACAGCGTCGGTGCTGCGGGCGCTGGTATTGGTTATGCTCGTCGGCGTCGATGTTATGAACGTCATGCTGCGTCACGTGCGTATGTAAACGTGCCGTGGTGTAGGCGTTGTCAGAAGTAGAGCTCTTCGGTGTGAACGCTCTTACCTTCACAGTGTGCAAACTCTTCGAATGGTTATTCAACAGGCGGCGCTGCGAGACGCGAGCCTTCGGCGTTGCTTGAACTCGCAGTGTGGTTCTCAAAATGGGCACATATACTCCTTTTCATAGATAGCGTGCAAAGCTGTCAAAGGTACTGAAGTGGTGCGCATGAAAATACAGAAAAAAAATGTGTTCCTCCGCGCGTTTCGTGGACGAGTGGTAGAAGGCGCTGCTCTGGCGATACCGACGTCTCGGCGGCAGTGGTTCGAACCCACTAGACGCGCAAAGCTTTTTTCTTTTTAGACGTACTTTTTGTGCAAGATTGTGCGCATTGCCGAACTGCATATTTCAATTCCTCCTTTCTTCTTGCTTTTTATTTATAAGTCGCCGAGAGGCCACATTTCTACCATCTGCTCTGCCGCTTTGCAAGTGTTATTTGCCTCCAGCACCGAGTTATATTTTTCTTTCGTGCAGCGTGGAATGAGGAATCGCACTGATAGCAGCCTTGTCCCAAAATTTATAATAGGACGTTAATCGACAATAGTTGTGGCCTGTACAGTTTATTTTGAAATAGCTGTCAAGGGTAGGAATCCCCCTCTCGGGGTACTTTCGGTGCACCTTCAGGCGAATGGCGTTGTGTGTGAATTCGGCATGCTTGACGGTCCCCGTGCTCAAAACTTCTACATTGCGAGGTCTTCGCTTCGGGGACGCCACCTTGCCAGATAGACACTGCGCCTTGTACTTCGCGACAGTACGGGCGCACACTCCGGTGTCGTTACTGACCGTCTCCAGGACTTCACGACCGACTTCTCCGGGAAACGCGTTCTTGTACTCGCGTACACGTTGGCGATCACCTGCTTGCACTCTTTCAAGGTCTTCGCACAACGAATCTTCGAAAATATCCGAGCAGGAGAGGTACTTGAGCTTGCTGCGTAAGACGCCATCTTTTCAAAACCAGCCAGTGCCACACAACCCGAAAACCCGCAGCGGCTGCCGCACGGACGAAAACGAAAACAATTTAAAGTAGTTTACATTATCTTTTCCTTTTTATTGAAAAAAATTGTGCTCCGTCGAAATCATAACGCCACTATCAGTTACTAGCTCCAAGGAGGCACATTTTTCGACTTTTCTAAAAATGTTTTTGCAGGGGACGCACTATTTTATGGGGTGAACGTAGACACGGTCGGCGATGCAAACCGGTGCGCTAGCTTTGACTGCGTTGCACGCTATGTATGAAACGGAGTATAGTCTTGAATAAGCTGCTGCACCTTCACTCACTCCCAGAGACGCACCCCACGACAGTTCTAGAAATATGTAAAATGCAGACGCAGGATTCGGTTTAGAATAATATGCACGACGCGAAACTTGTTGGATCTCGTATAAAACGAATTCTCAAAACGAGTACTCGCAGGTGTAGCTATGTGGAAAGATGCCCGCTTCATACGGAGCGAACCCAGGTTCGATGCAAAAAATAAACATACGTGTTTTTTTTTTGTTTTTTTACAATTATTATTGAGAAAAATGAATGTCGACGAAACTTTGTGCATACTTTTTTTTCCTTTCCTTTTTAATTTTTTTTGCACAATTATTATTGAAAAAAAAATGTTGTCGACGAAGCTTTGAACTAAATGGTATGGGACTCCCTTTCTAGAGGTGCATAGGGAAACAGCGGGGCTTGGGTTGCCGGCTGGACGCCGCGAAGCAGCGTTTACGGGGGAGGGGGTTAATATGTGTGTAATGAGCAGCCACAGACTGTCGGAGACTGTTGGCCCAGACTTTATCCGACTTGCCTTTTAGGCGGATTCCTCAAACTCTGGGCTGGGCTAACCGGAAACTGTTTGCTAGGGCTTTATCCGACTTGCCTTTTAGACTGATTCCTCAAAATCGATTATATTTTTTGCAGGCAAATTGCGAAGATTACAAATTCGGACATACATTTTTTTGTGTTGCTAAATCTTGCCTGAACTTTTAATTACATTTTGTGAATGTCGAGTAGTACCCAGTTTGCTAAACATTGTGCCTCTGGCATCTGTTTTTTTTCGGTAGGGCAAATGCTGCTGACCTGTGACTCCCGTTGAGAAGGGAAGAGTCAAAACAGAGTCACACGAATCATTGACTCTCTAAGAGAGTCGTGAAGTGTCAAAGAGAGTCATGGAAGCAGCGACTCCCTTTGGACTCCTTTCTTTTTTAAGAGTGTAGCCACTAGCTAGGGCTGGCAATGTAGAAAACACACGAAGAGCTCCAGACATTTTTCGAGTTCGGCTTTTCTCTTCATAATATTTTTGAACTCGAGCCGCTACCCGATTGTCAGCCGAGGCATTTATTGCTACTAGCCCTTGTCGAGTGCTCACGCAGTTCTCGTGTCCAATCTATGAGCCGCGTTGTATTGTCGTCAGGCGGGTGGTTTTATTCCACAACCGCGTCATCAAGCTTGGCGAAGGAAAGACTGATCTCTCTCTATATATATATATATATATATATATATATATATATATATATATATATATATATATATATATGTTAGAGGCAGACAGAAGAAGACGAGGAGTAGAATGGTGCCCTTGTGAGCGTTAAGTGGCATTCCGCGAGCCGGAACTGAAGTTGACTCCAGTGAGCCTGTAACATTTTGGTGGCTTGCGTTGCTGACATTGTGAGCAAGAGGCTACGTAGCTTGCCACGTCCTTTCGAAGCCCGGACCACCAGTACCTTTCTAATATCTTCTGGAAAGTTTTGTCACGGCCTAGATGCCCCGCCGTAGGGTTGTCGTGACAGAGATGCAGTACCGCTCCGCGCAGTGAAGATGGGACAACTGGCACCCAATGTTTAGTGCTGGAACTGCGATGGCAAAGTAACCCTGCACGAATCTGGTACGCTTTACGTAGGCGATTTCGGGCGTAGGCGATATATATATAGTCAGAGATCCGTACTTGCGGAAATGCTATGCTAGACGTTTATTGTATATCTTACGACAGCTACGCCGAGAAGCTTGGCTTCGTCAGGAGATGGCATACATGACACAAGGAACGCTACGCCTCTGCAAACGCATGGACTTTTCAACCCGATGTCGTTTTATGACACCTTTAGGCTCCCTTGCACAGCCCCGTTTTTTTACATTACAAAAGTATAAGTTCACGTCAAGGAGACATCTGTATTTCATATTAAGCGTGGCGATCAATTCAAGGGGATAGCATTGTGCGCGACATTCGAGACACGAATGTTTCGGCGATTTGAGGGTAAGGTAAACAAAAAATTCGGAAGAGATTTTTGTGTAAAACAGCCCTAAAAGCACATGCCCCAAAAACGGCATGATTAGGGTGCCTTAGTGTTCCTCTGCTCATCGTGATATCGATTTTGTTGTACAAAATGCGGACGGTACGCGTACCTCGGCAGAAAGAAAACATATGTAGGAAAACAAATTCCGCCGGTTGCACCGTCGATGTCAAACACTTTTGCGTGATGACACTATTTCAAGCCTTCCAGAGGAAAAAAATAAAGACGCGCCGTCAGCAAAAATGCAGCAAGCTCTAACTGCGGCCATGTAGGTTTGTTTTTAACCATTTATTTGTAGTTTGTTTTGGTTTGCGCGCGCCCGAAGCCGAAGCTGCCAGCACAAGCATGTCGCCCTGAACTTTGGTGGCAAGAAGTGATGCATGACGCCTTAATCGGCGCAATGATGGAGAGGGGCGCGAGACGCGATGAACATTTTTGGTGAACGGTAAATCGCCTGCTGTCTGCGGAGCCCCTAGAGGTACCCAAAATGCTCATCAAGGAATTCACGTGACGTCCCGTTCAACAGTTGAAAAGTGCGCAATTCATGTAGTTATCAAAATAATACAGTGATACACATTTTCATTTCACAAAAACATGCTAGCCACTGGACTTTCAATACGCGGAAACATGTCAAATGTTAAAGAAGCCATGCCCCCTTTCACCCCTCACTCTACGGGCCGCACACATGTTCTAAATGAAAACCGATTGTTTCCTCCTTCCTGTTGAGTGGGAGAACTTCAGTACATGCCACTCTCTTTCCCCTTCTTCCTCCCCAAAGATAGAGAGAACAAAAAATGGCTGCCTGTTTTTATAACAATAAAGAAAATATAACGCAGCGCTAGCCATTCACCCTTAGGGCTGGCCGACCAGCCCTGCGTTGGGAAATGACTGTGAAAACACGTTACACGTTCAGTTTCTCTTGAATTTTTATGACTCATTAGGAACGCATAAAAATCAGACCGGTAATTCAATGCTCGTTTTCATAAGATTATGAGAGTGAATTACCCTTAAAAATATAAAAGAAAGTTTCCGAACTTGCGCACATAAAACATCTTTGTCAGTTCTCACAATAAGAGTATC
The DNA here is from genome assembly GCA_037355805.1 of Ixodes ricinus. Lineage (NCBI taxonomy): Eukaryota > Metazoa > Arthropoda > Arachnida > Ixodida > Ixodidae > Ixodes > Ixodes ricinus. Next base: position 26,608 of record JAZHYW010022562.1, read on the forward strand.
AGGGCTATTTTGCTAACGACAGTTGCCGGCCGTTGCAACGAGATGTTGACGCAAGGAGGTATCTTTGCAATCATATAATTAGCTTGTGCATTTATACGCAAATGTTTCGTAAACTTTCGGCAATGTATCTAACTTTACAAAAGCCAAGTAGCTAGCAGTAACCTGCGTGTACAGTCGTGCACCCTAAATGTATTATCGAGTACCCTTGTATACTTCTTAAAGATGTGTGGTTCAGAACCCTTACCTATATACTGTATACTATATGCATACGCCATTAGTATGGTTCGAGTAAGGTTACAATATTGTCTGACCACTTTGTGTGCATGTCCCAGTTTTGTATTTAGGAGCATGTTTTTAGTACGGCACCCATTCCGATCGCTGAACACATAAGTACGCTTTCAGTAAGCTTTTCCGTTCAACATGTTTATTTTTCTTGTCGAGAAATAAACCTAATATTTCAATATAAAGATAAATAAGGGTAAAAATCATCATATAAGTAATACATTTGAACGTATACGGCTACAAAATGGTAAGAGCACACCATATAATGCCCTATATATAATCATATACACGAATAATTGACAACATATATATAATTAATATTTGTGTTCCGTACTTGGCGTCCCCTTCCAACATATACCCTTATTTGCTCTTGTGTATGGAAATCGACTGCCTTATATATTTATATATGAATATATATGTCCGTATCTGAAGCATACCTTGCCCATATATGACATGTTTGTAAGGGATACCTAGACCCACTAAATGAGCTACGCTAAGATTATCGACACCATGTATCGCAACTTCCGATTGTCATTATTCAAAAGTTCGACTTCATCAGCATTAGTTTTGGTATATAGGAAGCTCATGCAAATAGCTTTGCTCTGTCACAAGCAGTTTAAATATTTCTGGAGGACGGAAAAGCGTTTCTGGTAATTACAGATGGAGCTTCAGATAACTTGCAACCATATTTTAAGCCACAAAATGGGCAAGTGTTATTGCTTTGAAGCGCATCTTATTTAGTGGCACTGGGAATACCCATTCAGTTTCCTCCTCTTGATTTATAACCGGTTTATGGTCGTAACGTAGGTCAATTTTTGTATAGAATAGTTTCTAATATTCAAATGCAGAAGATAGGCAAGTCACGCGAGTGTGGGTCACCATATTGCTGAGAAAGCTACAAAATGATGCAGCGCTAAATTATTTAAATTACCCTTCACACATTCCCATATTTTGTTTTACACTGAGACCAGACGCTGTCGATGCTACGAGCTGATTGGAGCAATCAGACAGTGTCCGGTTTCTGTAAATCCTGTTTTTATTTGTTCTGTCATCGCTGATCCAATCATAGACAGGCAATGGATAGTTACATGCGGTTTTGACCCTGTTTCATTGGTCCCATTAGCTCGTAGCGTCGGGGTGCGTCTGGATTTAATCTAAAACAACATATAGTTAAAGGGTGTTGAAAAGTGCGCTTTTATTATATATTTGTTACATTTTGCGAGGTATTGACGTTGACAAGGCATCATATATGTTATCTTCGCATCCCGTAGACGGCCAGCTTCAAATGAGTGCGTTTCCATTGTAGTATATATTAATCGGTGGGCTAGTTGAACAGCATGACCGCTGTCGCATGCATCGTTATTTGTGTTTTATTTACAATGTCTTCACGTGTTAGAACTGCGTGTCTTGCACGACGCTTTTTAAATGTGTTGCTGTTGATATCTAGCAAAACAATTTTCTTACCATTGATCTGCCGTGCAAGTTGTGCCAACTGGGAAGCACGTGCTTTTTATTGATTACCGAGGCAAATAAATTGTGAGATTATTTTTATTTTGTATCACATAATGTGTTTATACACTACTTTTTATTGAAAACTACAAACACTCAGCCGTCACGCTGAACCATTTCCGTAGGTTAAAGTTATTTATTATGTACATGTCCTAGAAGGTAATCAGTGAGCCCCGAACTCAAGAAAACAGCCGACGGGAATTGTACTTGGGATTTAGCAATATCCAGCCAGATGCTGCACCAACCAAGCTAGGCAGAGCTGGTGTGTTTTTGATTGAACAAATGTTGCCTTATAAATCAAACATTTACGCTAGCCTGATTATGCTGACAAAGATTGGTGGAAGGTGTGTTTGTTGAGAAAACATATCTAAGAAATGTGTGGTTGCACGAGCCTCATAGACACCACCTCCACACCTATCACCCTCAGATAGCATGAATAATAGACACACTTATGCCTGTTTAACGGACTCGGTTTCACCGAGTCTTCGTCAACGTGATCAGTATAGTGAATTGTTTAATTGCAATATACAGTAACGGTGCCTCTAACGGTTGCTTTAACAGATTCTGTATTGGAAAAGCCAACGAATACTCCGAGTGACTCAGTATACCTGAGCGGCTCACAATCCGATAGTTCTGGCCCGTCCGCAAATCCCCCCGCTCACTTTTGGACCGATGGAACATCTGCCATGCCATCAAGAAGTATCTTTGAAACGACTGCAACTCAAAAACAATCAACACTTGTAATGACGTACATCACCACCAGTGTCATTACAATTGAACCTTCGGCGTTTAGTACACGTAGAAATTCTACAATAATAGAATCTACGATGCCGAATATCTCAACAACAACACGTGAGTAAGATGGCTCGGCGACTCGATTTTGAATTTCGCACCACTGGGGATGACTTTTCATGATTATTTTTTTGGCGGTTAAAAAGAAAAGCTCTCAGAGCGGCCGACTAAGTGGTGTTGAGCATATATGCCAACGTTATGGCTAAACAAGAAGCCTGCTGGTATCTTGACGAGTCATTTAAGATTAAATATTCATTGGTTGTCGTCCTTCGCTGATCGGAGCGCTGCGGACAATGTTTGACGGTTCAACCTTCCTTCAGAAAATAGCAACGGAAACAATCTGTGTGTCATGTAGCCTCAGTATTTAAAATGTGTCAGCCTTAATGTTGATGTGCATTTTGAGTTGTTGCTTTTTATTATACTAATGACGTGAAGCCGAAAAATTTCCATTGTCTGTAGTCTCGCGAGCCGTGCCCTTCCAGCGGTGTCTTTCCAAAAATAACTTTTCTCCATTTGCAACATCTATTGAACTTGACATTGCGGGTGGGTTGTGCCTCGTTAAATTTGATATTATGGTTCTCTCTTTTTATGAGATTGCACCAGTCTAACAAGTGTTCGTTTTTTAAGCTCGCAAACTCTACTACGTATTATTCTGGAGACGCGTAATTTCAACGGTAATGAATAAGTTTATAAAATTACTGCCTGAAAATATTTAACTACATTTCTAGATCAAGCGCCAATAAAATCTTTTATAACGTTCAAGACCGCGAAGATGAATTTAATCACGGCATCTTTATGAGACTTATGCTAGAATGGGTTGACCTCACTCTCGCCGTCAGTTCCTCTCACAACCCCGTCAACTGTGGCTAGGCCAGAAGCTAGACACTCTTTTGCCTTCTCCCCTTCGCCCCCTCCCCCTACACACACAAAAAAAAAGCAATAAAACACCTTT
>JAZHYW010022563.1:0-35604 GCA_037355805.1 Ixodes ricinus
GCGACACTTGCGAGCTATATGGGAGTTTCAGGTGCACAGCAGCTGCTCAAGTGCTGTCAGGTTGTTCATTACACCACACGTTTAACGCGCTTAAAACTGCAGAGGTGCTCAGTGTACTGTCAACTCTTGCCTCTCCCAGTTTCACGCCCTTAATGTCCCACAAAATTAGGTCGCACTCTTCTTTGGTAACTCATTTGTTCAACTGTCCTTTCTTTTTCTTTTTTTGTAGTAGGCAGAGCGCTAAAAATTTAAAGGGAAATTCGTAGAAGCCTGAAAAAGGTATATAAGGTTTCGCTAAGAGACTTCTTCCTTTTGCGTTGCTCACGCTAGCTACTATGATCCCCCACCCCTTGGTGCGAGTTCAAAGCTTTTAGACATTCAAACAAAATATTGTGTGTGTGCGTGCGCGCATACGTACACGAAGCTACGACTACTGCTTTCGTTGCGCGAGCACTCGAGAAGCGGAAACACCTGCCTGGACAATGGGCACCCACTCTTACCTCTTCCCAAAGCACATCTTGCAAACTTTACGATTAAGCGATTAAACCGTATATGTGGAAGACACACTCCAAACCTTTAAGCGCAGAAGAGGAGCGCTGCGAAGCTATAGAGGCTAGAAAGGTTTTTCTAGTGTCCGGAGCGGCGGTGAAAAGGCGTAATGATTCCCGATCCTGTGGGCAGGGGGCGCTGCCGCTCGCTGGCGCGCTGGGTTTGGCCGGGTGAGCGCTGAACTGGGACGCGTTTACGCGCGATCGTGCGGCTGTTTTGCATTGCCGTTATCCACCCGAATGAGGGTCAAACGCGTCAAACGGCAGAGCTCGCTGCGACAGAGGAGTGCGTGAATGTTGCTTACTGTATCCGCGGTTGTGGCTTTTCTGACCGCCGAAAATAAGTCGCGGAGAGTGGAGGTCGAGTTTTGAATTAACCTACACTGAGAAGTCAGTCGCCTGCAGTCTAACAATGCACTATCCTCGAATTTCGAAAGCGCCTACAGTGAAACAATGTGTGCAAGCTATCAGACTCAAACTAAAACTGGGCAAATGGCAATGACATCACACATATGCAAACCGCGTACCTCGGAGCGATTTCCCTTTAGCGACGAAGCACCTAGGAGCGCTGGTGCAGTGTGCTACGGCATTGTAGCAACAAGAACATTAAAAATCACGCCAGAAGTAAGCATGTACAATATCTTTATCATCACAAGTTTTGCCAGAAATAAACTGAAACACTCCGCTGTGGAACTAAACTGCAACACTCAACAGAGAACAAGACGCATCTCTTTCACTGGCACCGCCTCATCTTAAGCAGCTTTTGCTTCTCGCGGTGCGAGCTTCGTGATTTATTGCAAGCTTTTGCGAGGAAGTGTAGCCTTGTAAGGGCATAAAACTTTACAACATTTGCCGTCACCTCGCGGCCGTGGTCTGGGCAGCCGACCACTTCAAGGTCATATCCTTGAATGAAGCTGAGGAAACAGGTCATGCTCTCAGCATGTAGCTTGTTCCGGCTAAAGAAAACAGTAAACGTATTCTCAAGCTTAGTAACTAGGAGTTCAAGTGGCTTGGACGGGTAAAGCAAGCCACCGTGGTCGAACTCTTTGGTTAACGAAGCGTTGTCGTCTGATGTGGCCTGAACAGGAAGAATGCAGAGTGAAGATGCACACTCAGGGCATGAAATTCTCTTCAGCGACTTCCGCACAACGTACCCAGCTATATAATAGATGAGTCGGCTGTCGCTCTTTTTCTCTGCGTAGTCCTTGTGGTCAAGCAAGGAGCTGTGTTTTTCGATGGCAACTGCAGCATCCGCCAAGTTTCCATCGTCCAACAACCTGTCCACCAGTGCGGTTATTGGAACAGTTTTTTTTTCACATGCGTCAGATGGCTCTAAGAGTGCAGTGATCAGCTCAGGCTGAGAATTTCCACCTCTGGGTGGCCTAGCTAAGCTATAGAAGCTAAGGTTGTTTATGATGGTCAAAAACTGCTCAGGAGTGGGATGATCATTGCACCCAAAAGATTGGCGCACAATGCCAAAAACGTTCTCCACCTTGTCCTGACTGAGGTTAGCAGTGAGCAAGTACTTAAAGCTTAGCGTGGAAGTCAGATAATCTAGAAGACACAGCGTACTCTTCAGTGTCACACGGAGTCCAAGGGCAGTCCCTGGACTTAGAAAACCGCCACCATTTTTCGCTGCATGCTCCTCCCATTCACTCAAAAAAATTATAAACTCTTCCAAGTACTCTGTGCTTTTTGACTTGGGTCGAAGACCTTTGGCTGGTGTTCGTGACGACATGACAAAAATTAACCTTTCCATAAGCCGCACGAAGTGCTCTGTCGGTTCAAGTGAGCGAAACTTTGGCTGAAGGTCACTCTTGTAAAAGAAAAGTCCTTTGAGGACCTCCTCGCTGAAAAGCTGAAATGCTAGGTTAACACGCATTTTTTCAAAAGCATTGGGAGCTACATGAGCCTGAGTAATACGTGGCATGACCTTCAGTGCAACCGTCTTCCTATCATTCTCCCAAGCCTCCCGGATAGGACGTACATGAACATGACCTTGTGGTATCTGCAATCCCTTTGAAACAAAGGCATTCCGTACACATTTTACAAGGTGAGGAAAGTCGGAAATCATGTAAAGGTGCCTTGCTGCATCAACGGGGTGGAGGGTCTTGCATGTGATCTCCACGGATGATGCTGCAACAAGCAAGATGTGATGTAAACGAATGCAGGCAAGCAAAACATGAATGGTTTTATTTAGATGCATGGAACAAGCAAACTTACCCTTTATGCCAAGCAGCTTCCAGAGTGCTCTGTTCCACGGTGCACCGTCGCCCGTCCAATAATCAACGCGAAGACCAGATTTCTCTGCCAGGATCGTAGCTTCGAGTAGTAACTTCGACAGTAGGGGTGCCTTCACGTTTCCTCTAGAAGAAAATACGCCAAGTATTTGGGTCCATCGTCCTGAAAAAAAGCAATTATTGCAAGATTAAGGACACAAGCACGCTTTGTTTTTGTTTAGGTTCAAAAAAGTATATCAAGGCTGAATCATTGTTGTTACTTTTAAGTCACATATGACATTGATGTTGCATAGTTAACAAATGCTACCCACCTTGAAAAGGCTGGAACATTATAACAAGTCCGTGGTCGCTCAGAGAAGTCTTGTTGTCTTGTTCCGTGAAGGTACCGAGATCTACGAAACCAGTCATTTCTCCTGACGCTTTTACTCCAATATTCTCAGAAAGCTTCAGTTCATCAAAAACAAGTCCGCCATGGACACTGAACTCATCCATGTCCTTTGTTTTTTGGTCGAGGGCTGAAAACACCTTCGGGTTGAAACCAAATGCACCTTTGAATCCTTGCATGTGCTTGTCAAGGCATGATTTACTGGGCAGTGCCATTATCTGATGTCGTCTAATATGCTCATACAGCTGTGGGCTCTTCATGCGCATCAAGACACATTCCAGAACCCACATCTTGTCGTAAGTCATGCCACGGCTTGACTTTCTGGATGCAGCCTCAAAGCAGGTTCTTACAGCTGTTCGTTGTTTTGGCGGCAGCCCACTGATTTTCTGCTCGAAAGCCGTGCTGGCAATGGATTCGTTCAAAAGCCGCAGTTTTTCCACATTTTCTTGAACTTTTGCAAGCTTTCTCTTTGTGCGTAACAGCTGGACAGACTTCCTTGCAGCTCGCTGCCTGAACTTTGGTTTGGGCTGTTGCTTCTGCCGGCGCATCTGGTTTGCTATCAGCTTCCTCGTGTACTTACAACGCAAGCACTGCTTTCCTTCAGCTGTTGTGACGCAGCACGTGTGCGCATAGTACGCTGTACCAAACTTCGTGCACTGGCCGGACTTCAGTGGCTCGACATCACATCCAGGGCAGAGCAACAGGGCGTCAACCTTCTTTAAAGCCGCGAGGGCGTCACTTTCGTTGGCCACAAGAAATTCATCAACCTTGATGTTGCGGCAGTATATGCGGCACAGTGATGTTTCCGCTCGTTCTGCTGTCACCGGTTCAGAACACTCAGTGAACGTGACGTGTTTGACAACAAGCACGTCCCCGGTTTCTAATCGAACGTGCCATCCGAAACAAAGCGCCCCAGGGTCATTTGTCAGCACAATCTTTGTACAAAAAACTGACGGCGGTGTGACATCGCTGAACGGGTGCGGCGAGGGCTCCGGGGCTTTGGGCAGGTCGATCCTTTCGGCAAGTTCCAAGTCAGGCGTGCTTTCACCTAATGCCTTCCGCTTGGGTCGTGGGACATAGTTGTTGGCAAGGTCTCTCACCTTTCTTTTCTTTGGAGCAGGCTTCGTCAAGTATGCAGGAGCATCTGGGAACACCGTCGGCACAGCGTCATCAGTAAGCGAAGGCCGCTCGCGTTCGAACTCCACGCTCTCTCCGTTGACCATGTGTTTGAACGTCCTCTGTACGTAGCGTTCGTCAAAATGACGGGAACACACCACGCACGTGCTGTCAAGCGCCTTGTCATCTCGCTTGATATTTCTGGCCCATTCTTGTAAGCGAACAGGATCGGAAGGAGCTCGGAACAAGGACACCTTTTCCGTTGACGATTTGTAGCCGCCCTTGCAGAACGGCACAAAGCAAGTCCTACCCTTGCGGGCAGGCATGGTTGCAACTCCTTGTTCAGACAACGCAGCACAAGAATGTTCACAAGCGCACAACCACAGCAAAAAAAAGACCGACACTATTCGATCCCCCTTGCTATCGTGCCTGGCGGCCTGGCTGCGCACCGAATTGCTAGCGCGCCAGAGGGCTGTAGCGCCGCCTGTTGGGCGGATCCGAAAACATTTCACTTCGCTCGCTGGGAGCGCCGGCCGTTCCCGACACTAGGAGAACCCTTCTAGCCTCTCTAGCGAAGCTCTTCAACCGTCGACGGCCGCCATTGATCATGTCGATGTGCGTGCAGCTTTTCTGTGGCTTGGGAGGCGCCTAAGTAGTTTTCAAAATCAAATAAAAGCTTGTGAACATTGTTAATAGCTAAATTTGAATATTTTAGTTTTTTAACTAATTACTAACGTTAGTGTTACGAGACAACGAAACCAAAGCCGTGTTTCAAATAATTCGAGTTACTCCGGCTACTCCGGCGAGTTGTGTCACGTGACATCACAAAATTGACAACATTATGGAAAACGTTGGACGCGGGTGTAGTAATGGTAGGACGCGGTCAGGTTTTAGAACGTCAATTAGAAAAAAATCTTACATTAGAGTAAGATCGAGTACATTTTGGTACGCGGCACAAGCATACCACGCTAACGACACATACGACCATCATCATCATCACCACCGTATAGACAAAATGGCGCCGTTCTCTTCGGTCTGGGCTCCTCGGAGTCGGTGCTCTTCGAACCGAACAGTCTTCGGGTTCGTTGTCGCGTTGTCCGTCACATTTAAGTTCTACATGCTGTACACGAAAAAGAGGTACTGGTCCTGTTTTTTGTCCTTCTGGAGTTTTGGTACAGTCTGATCGCTATTTCATTGTGTGGATATCGCGCTCATGTCTTTTTAAAGTTATTCACTGTTCATTCTCCTTGATAGTCTTACGTTCTGCTCAGGAATTGTGCATGTCAATTAGCTGCAAACCAAAAGTCAGTATGTACTCGGTCGTTTCTAATTGTGTCGTACTACTAGAACGCCCAACAGTGATTTTTGCCTGGACACCTGAGACATTGATGTATCACCACAAACTCCGACCAACGGTTGACGACGAACAAGTCTTTGTTTGTCGTGTATGTATTCATTTCAAAACCTCGTAGCGCCGTGCTGGCACAAGAGTGAGAGAGGGGCAACATAAAAAGGACGTCAATTGCCTGACAGGCACAAAATAGGCCCATTTGACTTATATTGTCGCAATCGCAGAGCGGCAGTCCCACCAAAGAACGCTGACAGCGAGGTTTGGATACAACATTTTCGCACTCAGAACTGTGGAAGGCTCATATACGACGATAAGTTTATTTTCCCTTAACTTGTACTAAGGACCACGATGAGACTATCAATACTCTATTCACTTTTTTTTGTATGTTAAATATTAAAACAATGAAACGTGAGATCAATTGTCATATTGAATCGGTTAAAACAGCGCAAAAAAAGACGAAGGACCAGTAAAAGGAAACACACAGGCACAGCACTGACTTACAACTGAAATATTTACTGCTGCGCCAATCAGCAAGTAAACTTGAAACGAGACAAACATAAAAGCAATCGGCCCGATAACACGTCATCCTCCACTCAAGCCGACACGTGGCTACACGTATTTACCCGCCTTTCTTATAAAATTCATTTCATCACTAACCAGGGCAAGTGACGGAGCACTAATGCACATGCCCGCGTCATGGTTGGCAATAAAAAAAGCTCCGTCAATCTCCCGAGCATACTTAGTTTTATGTCGGGCTAAAATCTGAATTTCATTAAACCTTGGAGAGCATGCACATCTGTCACAGTGGACCGCTAGGTTGCCAGACGGGGAGGAGCGTAAGGACAGAGAATGTTCCCTCGCCCAATCCTTCGTCCTTCGTCTTTTTTGCGCTGTTTTAACCCATTCAACATGACCATCAACCAACTCGCCCAACTTAACACCTTGTTGAGATCAATTACTTATTGTGCTGACAATGACTCCAGTCAGCTTCCATTTGTAGATACTCCAGCCTCGTCACAAACCACACAAAATGACTAGCCTCTCAACTCTCCCACAACCAGTCCTGTAAGTGACAATGATCCCATTTGCTATGGTTTATCCTCTTCATCTTTCATACTAGTATGTCTGCAAACACTGGTGATAGAGGTACCTTGGAGTGCAAGTAAAATGGCCTTGTGAATACACTGGTCATGCGAAAAGTTAGCAGTACATAAAGAAGCGGTTGATTTAAATTCTTCACTCAAGGAAACCAACCCCCTCTACAGATACTGCGTTTGTCAGTGTGCATTTTGCCCAGGGAGTTAAACAGAAAAGCTGCATCATCCAACACTGCTTGTTTGTCTATTTCATAGTCTTTTGTTGCCAGCTTAGGTCCCTCTAGAGAAACAAATATGCATTCAGTGTGCTCTACGTCGTGTGCGCCAGGTGGGTCGGTGAGCTCCGACAAACAGGTAGTCTATCCAGTGTATTCTTTTGCTTGTTTTCGTTGGTTGCTGTTCGTCGCACTAGTGGAACGACTGCTGTTTTGTTGCACTAGTGGAACAATTGTTGTTTATTGCCCTAGTGGAATGAGGCTATACTACTTTTGGTGCACAACCCCAGTGCAGATGATGATTGGACGCGCTCAGTAGCAGCTCCGGGAGTCAAGGAGCTCGCGCTCCTTCCACTAGACAGCAAAAAGCGACTTTCTGTGCATGCTGCTCCAGAGTAAAAGAGTCACACTCTCAATCACAGAGTCCTGAGATGGTGTGCAAGGAGTGCGGTATTATGTTTTTCCGGATCGCTGACGAGTAGCACAAGAAAGACGGGACACAGAAGAAGCAGAACGCAGGACAAGCGCTAACTTGCAACTAAAAGGTTTACTGAAAAAGTCTGCCGAGCAAACATATCTAGTGCACACACATGTGGCACAATGCCACAGCTATCTTGATGAATAACGACAACACAGCATCCATGTGCAAAAAAGATATGAAGTTATCTTCATATCTTATCTTCATATCTTCTCGCCTAGTTGCGCCAAAAACGCGAAATCTGTCAAAATTGCGCCACACTGAACCAAAGTAACTAAAAAACTAAAAAAACGTTTGCAGCGATGCTAGCTTTAGGGGGAAACGAGAGCTTGGCTGGCCACATTCAATTTCGTCGGAGTAAAGTACACCGCACGGGTACAGGGCGACGCAAGCAACCGCCGCATTCGAAGATTTCAGCTGTAGTACCCCTCTCTACCTATGATACATAGTCGTTTCCGGATTTTCCTACTATTTTCCGCTGTCATTTGTGACTGCATGCTACCGGTGTGCTGTCACGCAGTCTCGCTGTCTGGCCGCAGGAGGTACGATGCACAGGCTATCAAGATCAGCAAGTATTTCTTTCGTCTTGAAAGCAAACTTTTTCTTAAAAGTGCTATTGAGTGCCTCTGTTGTGTAATTTTTCATTCATGTCCGTAATCTTCTCGTCAAAATGGACGGTGCCATTGCCATGAGTACTTTCGGTTATCCCACACGTGCTTCCAATGCATGAACAATAGAACGAATCGGTCACACACCCGTATTTAGCGTGCATGTGCTGCTCATATTTTTCTATGCATTCACTATTTACCTTGGGACTCACTTATGTGGGGATTTTTTCTTATCTGCACGTGCTTTCTACGAGCGTCCGATCGATGTCTGGTTGTAGTAAACCGTGCTTTCCTGTTTATGCTCTTGAATCAACGCTTTAAAATGTTTTGCACTACAACTGCTCTTTGGCACCAGTTCGTATAAGCTTGAGGTACCTGGTGCCCACCTAACTTTATCAGCAAGCCTGTGTTTCCTGTCCTCATCTATGCGCATTAAACTCGGGTTTGCCTTTACCGTTTTTTTTTTTGTTCTTTTATATTTTATTTTGGTGCGTATCGGTGCTGATGACTTAATGAAACCAGGGTGGAAAAAAATAACGATTAAAAAAGAAAAATCAGATTTATGTGATTTAAATAAGATTCTTTATGATTTAAATTGCTTATAGGCTGCTCTAACATTTCCTACTCCTAATCTGCTCCAAACTGTAGACTTCTCTGCTCCGAAGTTGCCCCAAGATGCGTGAACTGCTGCTGCGAAACGAGAATTTTGTGCTCCTAAGCTGCTCCAAAATCCAGATTTTTCTGCTCCAAAATTTGCTCCAAAACCTCTTTCACCTGTCTCACCCCTGAAGGTGGCAATAGAAACAATGTTGTCGTGATCCATCTATGTGCACTAAACAATAGAGCGTCATGATGTAACAGGAAGTACGCAAAATGTGCATTAAAAACACTGCAATAAGGAAACCACCTGTACTCTACGCAACCAAAACAGAAAAAAGTCTAATCCCTCTTGATAAAACCATACTCTTTGTTCATTAAATGAACAAATGCGACGCTAATACACGAGTCTTAGTCACAGTCAAGTATCAGAGCCGCTTCTAGCATCCCCCTTTCCAACCTTCCTTTTCTACTGGAATTCCCTTCCTGAAACCATAGTACGTGAATCTAACCCTAAGGCATTCCATGAACTCTGTAAGGCACACCTGAAAAGTGTTAATCTTTATCATGTTTATCTGTTAATTACTTTTTCTACATGTTTTGTTTTGATATCTGTCCTATTAGTTCGTAGTTTTTTGCGTTTTCCTATTACTTACCATGTCGTCACTCATCTGCTATCTGTATATGTCATTTGATCCCCCCTCATGTAATGCATTTCATCTGAAATGCCCTTGAGGTATAATAAACTGAACTGAACTGAACTACGCCCCACCACCTGCACACCGCAAGATCCCTACAAGGTGAGGTATTTGGACTGCCTGGTTGAATTACTGGGAGTAGGCCTTCCCAGAGCCACCAATGCCTTCTCTGTGGACATAGAGGGACTTTTACTCAGTACCACATAACAAACTTTTGGTAGCAGTACATGAGCTGATTGAAGCAACAAGCCCTATTTCCTTTCAGAGGGGTCACAGTTGAGGCTTTTTTAGAGGTTTGTATTGCTGTTTGATTTCCACGGTACTTTGCTTTCATGACAAAGTGTATGTTTAGAAGCGCGGCATTTGTATTGGATCCTGTACTGTGTGAAATATTTCTTACCAAGTTTGACCACTTCATTTCAGTTGCCTTAGGAGACATTCCAATTGTAAAGGTATGTTGATGATTTTATCGTTTTCGTTAGTACTCAGTCAGAGCAACGTCTGGACTCGCTAGCCCAGTATATTTTAAAGGTTTTAGCAGCTGCTCTAACCATTTGAGGTCACCCTGAAGCTTCCAGTGGACAGTTTTCAGTTATTCAGTTGTCTGTCAACTCTGCTGAACATGTGTGCTGGATGTACATGCCACGGAAAAAGAAGGCCCTATTGCCTTGACTCAGCCCACTCGAAGTTGATTAAGAGGGGCATCGCTCCGTTATGCCTACGGTCGGCATTTCTGAAATCCTGCCTGCATATCCTTCATAAGAGTTTCGACCTTCAGGTATTATGCCTGAAACAGTCAGGGTTCCCACCATTTGTTTTGGAGGGAGAAGTGGAATCGCTTAAAGGGACACTGACAGGGTATTTACGCTTGCCAAGGTTTTTATCTGTAAATGACCCATGAGAGCCCAGCTACGCAACACAATTTGCGGCTCGAAATTCGTTTTCCTTTTGCCCGAAAACCGCCGATCGAGAACTGGACGGTTTGAGTTGCACTCACCCTCTTCTCCGTGGTCGAGTGCCGATTTCTATGGTTGAGACACAACCACCAAAGATAATCAAATTCTTGGGTCATCGAAGGCACACACCCGATGCTAAAAATAGACAAAAAACATGGTACCCAATTTTTGTGGCTTGTAAAAAGCTGCAAATATGTTGAATGAAAAAAAAAGTTGCAAAACCACATAGACAAAAAATATGATACCCATTTTTTGTGGCTTGTAAAAAACTGCAAATGTTGAATGAAAAAAGAAAAAGCTGCAAAACCACGTGATTTTGGTAACTTTCTCCTCCTCTATATTTCTTCTTCCCCAGTCCAGTTTCGGTTTCAAGCAGTTGCATTTTTTTAATTTATTAAAAATATATGTGATGCTGTAGCAAAATATTGATAGGGTAGTCTTCTGACACCATAATGGATTGCCTGGCAAAAAATAAAAGCATTTTTTGGGGGTGTCACTGTCCCTTTATGAAGTTGAAAGTCATAACACTGTACTCGGGAAACTTCACAAAAAATTGAAGTCATGCCTTATGTACATAAAATGTTGCACAACCTGAAAAGAGTAGCAGCCAAATTCTGTGTGTTTGTCGTCTTTACGGCCCTTTGCAAGTTCTCCAATATCTGCAGTGGTCAGCAGACCAAAGGTCAAGTTGCTGGTTTGTGGTAAGAGGCGTGCTAATCAGTGCAGCCTCACTTATCAATGGTTATGGTTCACACCTGCCAATGCACTGCAAAGCTTATGGATGTTCGTTTACATTGAACGGTGTGCAAGTGGCGGGGCGTAGGAAAGGAAGGTTGGAAAGGGAGAGGCTAGAAACAGCTCTGATACATGAGTGACCAAGACTCGTGTATTAGCGTCACATCTGTTCTCTTGATGGAAAATAGTATGATTTTATTGGTAGGGCTTAGGCTTTCTTTTGGGGGTTGCATAGAGTGTAGGCTGTTTCCTTAGTGCGATTTGTTTTTAATGCACTTTTTGTGCCCTTCCTGTTGTGTCACGACGCTGTTTATTGTGTAGTGCGCATACATGAATCATGACAACCTTGTTTCTATTGCAGTCTTCAATCATGAGATAACCATTATTTTTTCGTTACACTTTAATTTTTTTTTGTGTATTTGCTTGTTTTGTGTTGCACTGCCAGTGCTCCCGATGTAAACTTTCTTTTGTGCGTGCCTGCTCGCAAGTGCAATGTGCCTGAAATAAATGGATGGATTTGTAAAGTTGTGTGCAGGGAGTTTTATTGTTGGGTCTGCTGCATGTATAGTCGACCTCATTCGAGAATGTCTTGCCTCATATATTTTCCTTACTGGTTTCAGAAAAATTAGGCATTCCATAATTTGACTGCACATGGCCCAGGGGCGGTCGTGCGGCCAGTCTTCTGTAGTGGAAATTTGGGTTGATGGAACCTCGCAAGTGGTTAACATCACCAAGTTTGGAAAAGAGGACAAACTGAGTTGAGAGGGCTTATTTTTGTAGCTGCTGGAAAAGGAAACCTCAATGGCTATGTTTAAAGCTGTGCCCAACATGCAGTGCATCTTTTTGCGGCTGCATCTTGAAACCCTGTTGCTGAAGCAAAGTTCATGCTAGCTGAGTTCGGTTTCCCTTTATGTCTAGACTACCTATTCACCAGTGCCTGGTGCCAGCTGGGCCAGCTTTTTGTAGTCGCAAAGAAAGATGGAGGTCAGGCAAAGGCAGCCCTTGCACTGTGTCTAGCACAGGCTCCAAGTCACTCGGGCGAAGCTATTGGAATGTTGCGGACATGTGTGAATACGATCCTTTGCAGATATTCTGAGGTAAGCATAGCTAGGACAAATCTGACACCTGCTGTCTGCAGCATGCATGCACATAGCAGTGGGCATGTGTGCATGTCACATTGCAGGGGCTAATTGGTAAGCACGAGCTTGACAACCCTTGACATCAGCCAATTAATTTACACACGTGCCTAGTCGTCGCTGCAGGTGAGGACAATGACGGTAAATGGCCAGTCGGCTTGTGGAATATTTTCTCACTGCCCGTTTCCTTCGCCAAATTTGTAAAATAATCACTACACTTCGCGTCACCCCACTGCGGGTGTACGCGTGCGCGTGCACGCTGCCCGCGCGCACATGCTTCAGCCCCTCGAGTGCTCGCGCAAAAGAAGCACTGGTCGAAGCAGCTGCGTTTACGCTGTAGTACCTTTTCCAGTGGAGCACAAAAAAGCTGACATCTTTCGCCGAAGGCTTGACAATGCACTTCTCCATTTTGACTAGCTGAGGGAGCGCGATTGATTCTTGCAGAGGCGTGACAGCGTATATGCAAAGCACAATTCAGACATGCACTCGCGGTCCAGATCACCGCTTGTGCTCCGTTGGCGTCTCACATACGTACCTGGCGCGATTCCTGTTGAGGCCAGCAACGGGCGAACGATGTTACACCCGTGAATACTGCTTCCAAGCGGCGAGTTGGGCATCGCGGTAGGGCAGACTACACAACACCGCAGCGCCGCGTCGTAAAAACAACAAAAAAAACGTTAGCTACACTGGACGTTTTAGCGAACGACAAACGAGCTGGGTTTATTTCCAGGCCGTAAATAACTTCGGAACGCTGGCAGCGGTCACGGGTCCTTAGGCCTAAACACACCTTTTCGTCTTGGCGTATGTGAACGTTACGGCAGAAAGTATAAGCGGCCGTAGCGTAGCTGCCCAGTCAGCATTGAGAGCTGTGCGCGTATGTTATCCAGTGTCACACCAACGATATCTTCCAATATCTTGCACTGCACCACTGCACTTTTTTCGACTGGGGCGGGGAGCATTCCAAAACAGCAGGGCGTCTGCTCAACGGCGGTAGCGGGGGGAGGGGGCTGCACGCAGCTTAGAAGAGCCCGTAGTGCAGGGGTACCACGTGACAGCGTCAGCCAATCGCGGTATGCTTCCCTCCTCCCTTTCCTCCTCTCCCTCCTTCTTTTCTCTCTCGCGGGGCTTCGCCGTCGGGAGGCTCTGCACAATACGCTCCACAGGACCGATGCGGGGCCAAGAAGCGCGACGTCACGAAGTGACGCGTCAGCGATTGGTCGAAACGAAAGACGTGCCCTCGGTCACGCTTTGGTTCGCGATTTTTAGGAATACTGTTCTCATTTCCGCTTGAATAACCAATAAAAGTATAAATCGGACCGGAAATGATTACTAAACCATAAATAAAGCAGCATAATTGTTTTTTTCTTTGCTGCGCTGGACGCGAAACGGGCAGCGAGCAACTATGGGCGAACAAAATAAAATAAAAAAAGAACAAAGTACAGAACACTGTAAGAACACGAAGGATTCTGCAAAATGGTAGCTGTAGATGGCTGTTCTAACGATCGACTGAAGACCAGTATTCGTTCGGGCGACGCTTAGTTTTCACGTGTGGGTTGCTGTTCGTGTTCTTTGACGCCGAAAAGAGGACGTCCGCGGAGGAACCGGATCCCGGAACGGCCGGATCGCTACCGCTTTCCCCTCGGCATCTCCTTCGCGTCCGTCCTTCGGCGTGCGGGCCGCTCGTTGCCGGCTGGGCGGTCTCCGTCGGGTCCGCCACACACGTACTCCCGTTCCGTTGGTGTTCGGTCAGTGAACGGAAGCTCGAACTCGCTCGCGAGAGCGGCATTGCCGTCCATGTTGACAGATTCGGCGAAACGACCGCGCCACAGCGCTGCTATAACCCACCGCGGTTACCAGAGTCTCGATCTCCTAAATACTACCGATACCGACTATTCACACTTGACGTCACTCCCTACGTCACCTCCGTTTTCGGAGGCCCAGAAACGAAAATGGAGATTGTTCAGTTTCGGTTTCTTTACTTCTTTCGTAGGCACAGAAATACGCGTCACAAATGTCTACAAAAATTGGGCAGCATGCTATGTTCCCGAGAAGCATAAAAACACCATTCAAAAAAATTAAATAAAATCGTCTTCATTGTCTTTTTAATTGGGGCTAAGAGATTAATAAAACGTTTAATCCGATTATTTGCGCACTTTAATCGATTAATGAATCGATTAATCGGTCGCTTCAAATTCTTGCTATCATATCACCCAAAAAGCAAGTTTATAGATTGTTGTATTTCCTGTGAAAAACGCCGCAATGAACATTTTTAGCTCTGAGTAAACATCTGTTGTTGAGTAAGGTATTAAAAAAACACTCGCAATTTAATATTTTAGATGCGAAAGCGTAGACGTTTTCCGGTATTCTTTGACATGCGGGATTTCTGGCGTATTCACGATCATCTTTGCTGCTATCTGTACACAGACGATCGAGAGACGTTTTAACCAGGGGCTGTGATCTGGACACTTGGCGAAAAGTCGGCGAGGAGTTCGGCGACCATGATTGGCCGGCGCCGTGTTTGACCTTTGCGCCGGCCAATTACAGGCTTCTTTACCAGATGTCCAGATTAGAGTCACAAGAGAGCACTACTTTCCTCGCGACCGACACTATCTGAGCAACGAGGAAGTATACTACGACCACGTTTGTCACGTCTGCTATGGAACGATACAATGACACACACACAAACTTTGACCATTCGACACCGTGTCTCGCTGCCATCGAACGGCACGACAAGCGGCTGGAGCTGTGAAAGTCGGCTACTTTAAGAGGATTGACAACGCCGGTAACTAGGGTCATCATTGTGGGACCAACCTCAACGAGGGATTATAAAATGTGTGTCGGCTGCCGTCGTCACCAGAGGAGCGAGGGAACAAGCCCTAAACCCTGACAGGTGTGTCTCAGACTGGATGTGATAGTGAAAGTGAAGTTGCGGGACTCAAGCCTTTTGTCTATTTTGGGCAATTTCCGCGTGCATGAAATCTGCTGCCCTTGAGGGGCATTTTCTCCGCTTTGGATGCTGCGCTCCTGCAATCGTGTAAAGGTCGTGGACGCCGTTCGCTTGCTATGCTAGCCAAGAAATGCCAGACGGACTTTCCGTGAATTGGACACGGTCTTCAAGTTGGAAGCAACCATGTTTTTACTATGACGAATGATGTCTGTATTTATGAGTTTTCCGCCTACGAACAGGATAGTGTTTCCATTTTGGAGATGTTGAGCATGTCAGTAAGAAAAACACAAATATAACGTTTGTTTTTGTCTTGTTTTACCCAGTTTCAAGTTAAACCGATTAGCCAGTTAAAACAAATATTTGCGATTGAAGCATTAATTGATTAATCAGAAGGTTAATCGATCAATCGCCCAGGCCTAGGCTTGTCCAGCGAAGTGGTGCTCATCAATCACACGGCGCCCCTTAAGTACAAAGAGAATACCGCGATGTATGCGGTACAGCATACGGTACATAGATTGGCCGTCTCACCTGCCTCATCATATCTGAAACTACGCCTGGAGAAAACAAATGAGCTCTGCTCTGCACGCACCCTCGCCGTCGGAAAATGTACCGATAACGAGACTGCGTATCATCCCTGGCAAATCCCTCTTGTAATCCTGATCGAGAGGAGAGGAAACACCGATCCTCTCGGTGTTTCCAGAACAAGATTAAGCAGGCGTAATAAGATGAAGCGTTTTCCGCGGGGTTCTCCACAAAATATCCGTCACCGTCCGAACGAACGCAATAAATATATAGGCTCTCAAATGTGCAGAGCATGATCGCTGCGGCTGCGACGTCGACGACCCATGTTTATGGATGATGTCTAGAGGGGTCTGAAGGGTCCGTGCATTTGTGCTTACGTGTTCAAATTTCGTCGAGTCGGCAGACCGGTTCAAGTGGAAGTTCTTAGGAAACGTCGGGGCATTCAATTAGGCGGTACGTGCCTCCGCGACTGAATGGAATCCGCTTTGAAAGCGGCTCGTCGCGCAGAACCATTTTCGGGATCTCGTTTCGTTGAAACGATTTGCAGCGGTACTTTCCACTCTTCGAATGGAGCGGAAAGAATTGCAATCCCGTTGGGTCTTTCCTTGCACCATATAAATACATCTCCACAAATGAGTGTGTCTCGTTCGGAATTGAATTTTCTGCGATTCATACGAGCTCGCCATACTCCTTGATGACCATCGGGCGGAAAAATAGAAAATCTGCAGACGTTCACTCCACGACACAGTTAACGTAAGCACGACATCGGCGCTTTCTTAAAAAAGAAAAGATATGTTGGGCACTAGCCACCACCACAAAATGTTAGCATAAAAATTAGTACCCACCACAAGCGTCAAACCAAAAAGACAAACTTTTAGGACATCCTTTCAGTTGCGAGAGAAAGGAAGCGAACACGCCAATCCGTTGGCACTGCTAACTGTAGTGCGTGTTTTACGCCGCTGTCTATACACCGTTCAAAGTAGGTCGATGCAGAAAGGGAAAAACACTCTCGAACCAGAGCGCTGCGCCAACGCTCCGCTTACCCTTTCCCTCGAAAGCTTGTCTGCTTCACGGGGTGGACTGTTAGAAAGCACATGCGCAGTGTACGGACGCAAGTTGTTTCGACAATGTTAGGCGCCGCTTTGATATTATTGCGTGTTTTCGCGCGTGACATGGCCTATGCAAGAAAAGAATCGACCGGGCAGCACTGTGCTGTAATTGGTTGTACAAATAACCCAAAAAAACGTGAAATAAACGCCGATTCAGTGTGCGAGACCCACGCTGTCAAACAGGATGAATGTGGGTGCGGACTGAAAGGTAAGCGGAGGGCGGCTTAGACATTGAAAAAGAAAACAGTTGCGTGACTCCTGGTCCACTGATTTAATAACTCTATTTTTCTTCAGGTGGTAATTGGCAGGCGACGCCTGGTGCGGAACGAAAATGCGCCGCCGAAATCGAAGCGTCGGGTATGCGTAATTCGATCGTTTCTGGGGGTTTCTGAAATTGTCAATTTACCATGAATACGTTAGTGCGAATGGCCGAACGCTTCAATTACTTGCAGAAAATGGAAAACAACAGCAACACCCGCGATGTCCACGCAGCATCGACATCTTTTGGCAGCAAGCTGTCTTTACCTGGTGAACTCAAAACTGAAAAAAAGAAAAGAAAGGTTGGCATGGCCAATGGTGCTGGGAAAGTTTGGAAATGGAAGGAAGACGGGAAAGGGGGGGGGGGAGTTTTGTTCTGACGCCGCCGTGCACAGCAAGACGGGGCACAGAGCTCAGACTTTGGCTTAGCTTTGTGGTAGACTCTCCAACACGTCCCAACACCATGCCCGTGTATATATATATATATATATATATATATATATAAGGTCTTCCTGAAGAAGGCTGATCCGGCCGAAACGTCGAAGGATAAATCGTCGGTTGTTGCTGTTTTCACCGAAGGTTTTTCTTCCAGTTATATATATATATATATATATATATATATATATATATATATATATATATATATATATATATATATATATATAAAGCCTCGTGTAGTACACGCCGCGACACAGTTTGTGCACAAATAATTTTCACGCGAGGCGATTACAGAGAGGCACATCAATGTGCCAATATTGTGACAGTGGATTCCAAATCAGAAAAAAAAAAACGGATCCGTCGCACTTGCTATCTGTACTCGGTATTTATATATCGATTCATATTTAAATTTGAGGTTTCTACTATTTCAATTAAAGCAGACGTGGCAGCGCAGGTCTGAGCCGCTAACCGCGCAGTTTGTTCAAATGTTCCCGGCGCCCCCAAGCTGCGACAACTCGAGTTCAGCGCAAATTCACATGCCGTAATTCGTGCCATCCTGGCTTCGTTCAATCCTCAATTTCACTAGCGATCCTCAATTTCACTAGCGATCCCCAATTTCGCTAGCGATCGAAACGCCGAGTTCGGTTTGGGAGCGACGACTGCCCCAGAACCGCGCTAAAAATTACCCACAAAAAGATGCCAGGAAAGCAGGATGCACTTTTCCCCATGCCTGGCATACCGATTAGGATAGTGCTTTCCTCCATGGACGAAGACGATGAGCCGAGGGCGCCGAATACGGCAGCCGTGCCGGCAGAAGCAGCTGCGATCGGTGTGACTCGGTGAGCAGGGTAACAGTCCAGTAATGGCGGTCGGTCATTCGGGCGGGTTCAGATTCTCCCAAATGCCCGGATGAGGGTAGGCGGCGCTACACTCGTTAAAATGGCGCCGGCCAGGAAGCCCAACTTGGAACGGTGTATACACCTTTCCAAGAAACACTCGACCCCAAGGGCAGCAAACCGTTTTCGAGCCCAGTCACTGGGTTTGAGGCTAGACTCTCACCGGCGTCCCTGCTAACCCTAACCGAGTGGAGCTGTGATTTCGATAGGCGCAGCCTCCGTAGGCGCAGTTTCAAACACTGCTGGCGGATAAATTCTCGTCTTTTCCCGCTGTATATTGTGTTTCATGGTGCACGTATTTTCCCGAGGTCATTGAGAAAGCATTGTACCACATTTGAAAGAAGAAAAAAAGCAATAAAAAACCTATAAACTATTTTTGTTGGGTACGCACGCGACAGAACGAATGCGACTTGAATGTATAGTTCTAGTTTTTGTGTGTGTTTTTACGATAAGTTTTGACGGCTCCGCGCGATTCGCCGCATGACAAACGACAAAGCGCTTAGCTGTCAAAAATAAATTACAACAGAAGAGAGCCGAAAGGCATGCATTTTTCACGCTCACAAATAACGTGTTTACCGATGGACAGGACACGGACATACAATTTAGAAAGTGTTAACATTCGAACAATATATTGTACGTACCACACGATGCAGCGTTATCCGAAAAGAATTTATTTGAGAAAGATCTCAAATAACACAGTCACAGTCGACGACAGTCACATCTTGACGATCGGACGGAATCCAAGATGACTTCGTTTTGGGGCACGTTTCGTGGAGAGCTTCCTTTTTTCACAACAGCACCAAGTCAAAGGAACGAACGCGACTGACCCGTTTCCCACCCCAACCCGGACAACTATTTTTGGAGTTGACTGAGGATTTTACGCGGATTATCTCTGGGAGGGGGAGAACAATGTTCGCAAAATCGCGTCGAGGGTCGTTCGACGTCCTCCACTTCCTTCGTTTCCCGTGAATGTCAAGCAGAAAAGCTTGAATGGCAGGCACTTACCAGCCTTATTTCTCACAATGGAAGATAACACAGAAAGGGTACACAGCACGCATAAAAAAATTAAGTGGAAACTTTCAAGAGGGGCGAGAAAACGTCGAATGCAAAACCGCAAAAACACAGGTAGAGAACCGCGCTGAGCGGGTCTTCACAGTCCCAGAGAGTGGCAGAAAATTTCTAGCTGATAGAGGGCGCGAGAGTCGCACTAGCCGCATCAGCATCAGCAACATGGCGGCGGCCTAGAAGCGTTTTTTGGAAAGGTGTATATATTTAATAATTTATTATACATCAGAGCGCCCTGATAGAGCATTGTTTAAAGAAAAATACAAATATTATGGCAAGAAAAAAAAAACACAAGCAAGAAAGCACTTGATCCACACGCACTATATATATATATATATATATATATATATATATATATATATATATATATATAGTACGTGTGCATTAAGTGCTTTCTTACGCTATAATGTTTTATAAGTTTTCATCATCTAAATTGAGTCGTCCTGATACACCAACCTTGACTGTCCGCCTAGGCCACTAAATGCTGCAAATACGTAAGGCCATTAGAGGGTCAAAACAAAAACCGGCGCAGAATTTATGCAATACAAACAGACACCCGGCCAATCAGAGAGCATGCAGCGCAGGCTCGACGAAGCTGAAGATGTTGATCAGGACCGACCAGAATTCCAGGAGCGGAAATAGCAACCCAGCTTACAGTGATGGGAAAGCTGCAGCAACGGCAACGCACAGCAGCAGCTTCTTGTAACGGGCCCTGTTTGTTTGCGCGGAGGCCAGCAACCGAGCAAGGGTGCGCGGGCGACGCCAGTCATTTGTCTCGACACGGTGCCTGGCTCGGCGTGTGGAGCACAGCTCGAAGCGCGATTTCACGGCACAAGGGATCCTCGAACTCGGACAAGAGAAGCGGGGAGACTGTCCGGGATCATCAGGGGTTGCTATTTTCTGTTATCATGGTTCTACGAGAACTGACCCCAGCTTTCGCCATCGCGGTTCAGTGTCAATACGCGACACGAGTGGATCCATCTGCCGTCGTGTGCGTACGGTTACCATGTAACATCCTTGGGATACGTACGGATACGGATAGACGTCACTGGCTGGGCCCCCGCCGAACTACGCTTGTGCGCGAGAGCAGGCTTTTTGGGTGACGAGACATTTTTCCGTGCTCACCGGTGAGGTAGAAGGGTGTAGGACCGTCTTTTCTCAGAGCGGCGAAACCCGGTGTTTGTTTGCCTGGAACGTCTCGGGTGATTTCGGGCAATCAATGTCGAGGGTTCGCGTCGTTCCGGAAGTAATCTAACTCTTTGTTTGTTTCTTTGGGGTAATTGCGTTTGGAATAAGGGAGGTGGAAAGGGACGGAAGGGAGCTAGGATGTCTTTATTTTCTCTATTTTTTCTAGATTTTGTTTTTATGACTGACCGCTGCTATGAGCTGCCAAATGCACCCGGAAATACAGCTGACCACTCGATGCCCACCGCAATGTATTTAGTTATTACGAGACACTGATGCGTGTCCCATACTAACTGCAGCGAGTTGTTTATACATTTCGTTTAGTGATAAGCATATATTCTGACATTGAAATATAACACTTCTCATGTACAAAAATAACACTGGCAATAATGGTGGCTTGAAATGTCCGTTGCTGAAGCACTGTGGAAGGTTGCTGCCAGTGGACGCAGTCACTGGAGCCGGTGAATGCCACCTGCACTTAACTCCGATCGTACTCTTTTAACTGAAAATGAATCTCGTGGTTTTTACATTGTTACGTATTTCATCGAGAGTTATAGCGTTAGGGAGAAGACGGCGAAGTGAGGATTCAAGGGCGAAGCAGCGCGCGCCCGCAGCTTGTGAACAAAGATCTGGTCGCTCAAACACCAACCATACCAGTCATTAAACCTCATTAAATCGTATCTTTTTTCACACCGTCGCCAGAGGATAAAAAAATATTTATATTTTCCTACCCCGTCAAGCCAGAACGGCTAAATACACCTGGAAAATCGCTCGTATCTAGCGTCGTCCTTTCACGAAGCAGTGTTTCCGAACAAACGCGCCGTGCCCCAAAGCCGCACTGTTGATTTCCCTGGGCAGCATCGCGTGACCGGATTCTATTTGCGTATACAGCTACGGCATTTCGCCGTGTCGTGTCGTTCGTGTGTTCGGCGCAGGGTGCAGAGCACCGATGTGACTCGTTATCGGCCACGGCTTAATTAAGCGGAAAGGCCGTCCGTCGCTGACCTCGACTGGTCGGTAGGCCTTGGGGGCCCTAGCACGCTGACTGCATACTTCCCAGCGCCTCAGCCCTAATTGTGGTCTCATTTTAGGCTTCTCTGATCCCGGTTTATCAACAATTGATAAAATCACTAGAATGAGCGCGACAAAATATTTCAGGTATCAGAATGATCGGAATTAATAAAGACATTCCTTATGTGTGCTAATGCTGTTTTTTTTTAATTACCCTCAGGAACTTCAGATGTATTGTGCTTTTCATCAAAGACGCCAAAAACAATGCTGTTAGGTTTCAAGCCAGCCGTTGGTTTGGTGACAATCGCACCCCATTGAGCTACAGGATGTGTCTTTATGTATTTATAGTAGGTTGCAGTTATTTATTTGCTGCGCTTCTTATGCTGTGTACGGACAAACCAAACTGAATATTAGGAAATTACATTTCATATAGTGCAGAAAACAAGAATCATGTCCAAAAAAGAATACATATATATATATATATATATATATATATATATATATATATATATATATATATATATATATACAGAGTATTTCACGAAAGGTAGACAAATTCGATATTGCGAAAACTACGCGTCGCAACAAAAAAAGGCTTGTGTCGTTTTGGTCCTGGGCCAGGGGCCTATTTAGGAAAATTATTAAAGTCCGAGATAATTAGAGTGTTAATTATTTTTGCGTAACTAACTTTCTTAATACTGTGTTTAAGGGCATGGTTATCAATTAGAAAATTACTCAGCATTATCAAAAAACACTAAATCAACCAATTGCAGGACGATAGAAGGCACGCGAAGCATTTTACGGCTTTCTGAAAAACCGCACAAATTCGACAGGTTTTAAGTTTCGGTTCGCTATCGGAGCGCATCTCGGCCCCGGCGGCACCGCGCCCCGTGGAGAGATAGCGCAACCAGCCTCCGCTGCGTCGCGCGATGACAACGCAGCAGAGGTTGGTTGCACTATTTCTCCACAAGGCGCGATGACGCCGGGGCCGAGATGCGCTCCTGATAGCAAACCGAAACTTAAAAACCAGTCGAATTTGTGCAGCTTTTCAGAACGCCGTAAAATACTTCGCGTGCCTTCTATCGTTCTGCATTTTGTTGATTTAGTGTTTTTTTGATAATGCTGAGCAATTTTCTAATTAAAACCATGCCCTTAAACACAATATTAAAAAAGTTAATTACGCGAAAATAATTAACAATCTAATTATCCCGGACTTTACAATTTTCCTAAATAGGCCCCTGTCCCAGGACCAAAACGACACAAGCCTTTTTTCTTGCGGCGCGCAGTTTTCGCAATATCGAATTTGTCCACCTTTCGTGAAACACCCTTGCATATATATAATATATATATATATATATATATATATATATGTACAGTATATATATATATATATATGAACGAAGAGGGGAGAAGGTGACTTCTCCCCTTCGTTCACAATATACTACGGCTGCACTTGTCAATCTTCACTTATTCCCATTATATATACGGTGCAGCCTGTCCGTATGGGGAGGAGTGTTCCCTAGATGTCTTGGGAGACGGGCCCCTTCCGACAATTGCAAAGCTGAGATGACGTGCCACGTCACTGCCGCAATTGGAACTAGCGCGGGCCTTAAATCAACAACGGTTGTCGTCTACCCAGTTAAACGAATTCGAAACTAATAGTACACAGAGAGCTGGTCAGAAATTGAGTCCGCCGAAACCAGTGGCCGGGATGGTCGAATTGGTTAAGGCGTCGCCCCGGACAGGCGAAGGTTGCGGGTTCAATCCCCGCTCCTGGCCCAATTTCTCGCCAGCTCTCTTTCCCCTTCCCTTTCCCTAACTTTAATGCAATAAATTCAATAATCACCTTCTCCCGTCTTCGTTCACAATATTACTACGGCTGCACTTGTCAATCTTCACTTATTCCCATTATATATACGGTGCAGCCTGTCCTTATGGGGAGGAGTGTTCCCTAGATGTCTTGGGAGACGGGCCCTTCCGACAATTGCAAAGCTGAGATGACGTGCCACGTCACTGCCGCAATTCGGAACTAGCGCGGGCCTTAAATCAACAACGGTTGTCGTCTACCCAGTTAAACGAATTCCGAAACTAACAGTACACAGAGAGCTGGTCAGAAATTGAGTCCGCCGAAACCAGTGGCCGGGATGGTCGAATTGGTTAAGGCGTCGCCCCGGACAGGCGAAGGTTGCGGGTTCAATCCCCGCTCCTGGCCCAATTTTTCGCCAGCTCTCTTTCCCTTCCCTTTCCCTAACTTTAATGCAATAAATTCAATAATCACCTTCTCCCCTCTTCGTTCACAATATTACTACGGCTGCACTTGTCAATCTTCACTTATTCCCATTATATATATATATATATATATATATATATATAAACTCAAGTTGTTTTGCGTTTTAAGGACCAAAGACGGATTTGGAAATTTGTCTGACTTTCACAGGTCGGTGTATTTAGGAGCTTCTCCAGGCTCAAATACCTTCCGCACAACAACACAAAAAATTTCCACATGGCTTTTTAGATTAGTTTGAGTGCTGAAGATGGTCATAAACATTCTTTGTTGTATATATGTATTTTTGTAAAACAACCAGAGCCTCACCCTTTGACGATAATTTACGATAATTTACAAGGTTTGGATATTAACTTTAATAAAATTCAACTAATTTTTTTTCATATTTAGTGTGTTTGTTTGGAGAGCCTTCACAGTGATTTAAAACCTCCAATAAAAATCGGATGCAATATATGGTTTGGACTTGAACTTCCGTACATTCTAAAATACGACGTTTCTAAACTTCAATTTCAAGATGCGAAGCGAGGCCGTAGTCATCTGTTTTTGCCATATTTTTAAATATTCCTTGGCAGTAACTCATAGTGTCGGTTGGCTTCAATTTAAGAAATAACTAAGTTTGTTACGTATGATACACGAAGGTTTTGCTTCACACGTCCAGGTTATTTACTTAAAAATATAAAAAATCAGAAGTAAAAACATTTCTCTAAATTGAGTAAGGAAAATTAACAATTTATAAGTATTACAATCTAAAAGAGTCATCTGAAGTACTGTGGCACTAGGGACAAAAAAACATATTATTACTGAGGCACCGATAGGTCTAGCGCAATATTTCGCACTTTCCAATTGCCGCTACGCCACGCACGGTAAGCCATATGAGAAGCTGGCTCATTGAACCATTGCTATATTTCTTTCTTTTTAAAAGAAAAGCAGAAGGTTTGCGTTGACAGTGGGGACGTATGTACAGTGCTTCCCAAACGTAACGTCATTATGAGATGTCAGTTTTCTTTTGTTTTT
The DNA here is from genome assembly GCA_037355805.1 of Ixodes ricinus. Lineage (NCBI taxonomy): Eukaryota > Metazoa > Arthropoda > Arachnida > Ixodida > Ixodidae > Ixodes > Ixodes ricinus. The sequence goes on from JAZHYW010022563.1 coordinate 24,890, forward strand.
TGTGCATTTCCTGGACTTACCGTTCAAACTACGTGGTGCCGTTCTGATCCCCGATCATAACTTAGCATGGTGAGGCATTCCAGCTGCGGCAGTGACCAATCTAGCTTTAAAGAGCCGGCAGTAGATCAATACCTGGGTAACCGAGTGACGGCGTTAAATCTGAAGAGCGCTGTTGTTTTTACATACAATTACATAAAATATTTATTAACGGAAGTTAAGAAGAGCATTTATTGTGACCACAAAGCGACGGTAAAATGGGTTAAAAGCTCATTCTTTGGCTTAGTAGATATTTTTAACATAAAATTGAGGGATCCTTCTTCTTTCGAGTTTTCGTCCACAAGTCGAGTACCAAATGTTATTGACAAAAATAAAATCCTTCTCCTCTCTTCATTGTTTTCGTCGCAACAATACGCCAGATGTGCTGTATCCCTTTTTGCAAAAACATTTCCAGGCTTTAAAGGTGACTATCTGAACAAAGTCGTCAGGACGTCTAGTTGTCCTACGCTCTGTTGATCTGCAGTTGTGCAAGGAGGCTTGATGCTTGAGTGGTCTCCTCACACGCCGTGACAAACACTTGGCATACCCCGCATGCCGTCACAGCATGTACGGCTCACTACCTAGATTCCAAGAAAGAAGAATGGAATGCTGCCAGTTTTTTCAAAAACCATTGGTTTTCCACTTTTGGACGAAAGCTCAAAACAAGGGTGACTTTCTCAATACTATGTTAAACAAATAGCTAAGCACTAAGAGCTTCGATGGTGAATTTACTTTCAAGAAGTAATTAAATCACAATAATAATTACTTCTCTGAAAACTCCAAAATGTAATTAAATTACTTAACAAATTGCCGGAGACTAAAAGTAATGACATTGCATTACAATTACTTTCCAAAAGTAATAAAATTACTTTGACATTACTTTTGACATTCAAGAGTAATGTCATTGTGATAATGTCAATGACATTTGACATTGAAAGTACCAAATCTCAGATCTTGTTTACACCACAACAGCCTTATGCGCCGCAACGTGAACCAAACTGAACCGTCGTTTTGCCGGCGCACACGACACAAATGTTAAGCATGATGAATAGCTTCTTCTTTAGCTGTTACTCAAAGACAGTCGACACACCGGTTTCGCTGGCTATTCAACGTTAAAGTTTCATAGTTTGGGGGTGATATGTTTTCGTTTTCCTGATTTAGAAAAAGTTATAGTCCGTGTCAATACGTTGAGGGGGAGTGAGGGGGCAACGATTTTAAGATTAAAAGAATTTGCATCTCGTTATTTCGGCGTTGTTTATCGTGTCCCGGAGGATAACTAAAACATCGCCTAGATTAAAAAATGTGGCGATTCCGCTGCATAGTCGCAAAGCAAAAGTCGAACTTTTTCCCCTGCAGCCGCAAGTGGCAGCCGAAGGAACAACGGCGAGAAAATTACGTGACCTTGCTCACCCCTAAGCTTCAGCATCACGCCCGCTAATGTCAGCAGAGAGAGGAGAGTAAGCGTCCTCCGAAAGAGCACACGGGAACCTACACGGCACCCCTAATTACGACACTAGGAGTGGGACCAGGTGGGACTCTGAAGACTTGGAGTGAGTTGAGGGGCGCCAGAAATGCCAATATTTATCTTTTTTTCTACACAACAACTAGGACACGCAGGTGAAATCGGTTTGCTGTTCTTTACTTTAGAAATGTCAGAGGGCAACTTACACCTTTTTTTTTACTCAAATCCGGAAATCGGTGCACCACCCCTTTAAGTCGGACCACGGGAGCTGGTTCTTACAAGGAGTCATCACGTGAAATGTTTCCCTTCTCCGCCGGACGCCATTTAATCCTATCTTCCCAAGGGCACTAGTTGACGTATCTCCGGTCATTCCTCTCAAGGAGTACTGTTCCTAAACACACGAAAAGCCTAAGTTATTGCGCGTTGTCACAAAAGGGTGGGCTGGATATTTGCAAGGCAGAAGCTTCACCAGTTGTGGAAAGGGACGGCGCGAGCTTCCTAAGATTAGTCTTCTCCCAACAAACGGGTGGCGATATATGATCGTAGGCTTACTCCCGAATAAACTTCCTCGGGAAAGCAGCGATGCATACCGAGAACGGCACCTGTTTTGCTCGATTCTCGTATTTTGAAAACAGAAACCTCCCTTACTTAACAAGGTCAAGAGTACGCACGAAACGTTCTGGGGCCTTGGCAACACATTTGGGATTAACTATTTATTCCGGTCGTTTGTTGTTTACAATGGTGGAAGCTTACTGTTTGACCTTGCTTGACAAAAGAGCAAGGCTGGGGATCTGTTTGTCTTCTCGTTTCATTCTTTAAAACGTGTTAACCGCCCTGGTGATGTGCCCTTCGCCTTGCAGCCTCTAAGCCGTTCACCCCTATACGTGCTCGTTGGAACAGTCAGACGTCAATCTTTCGTCACGTACGCACGCTCTCGTTCATGCACACACACAGAGAAAGGGACGGGTCAGGTGAGCAAAGAAAGATGGTTGATTGGTTCTGGTGAGCTCGTAGCTCCCGTCGCATTGTCAGCTTAGGGATGAATGAAGTACGTTGTGATGACGTGACGCCGGGAATCTGTCTTATCTGGATTTCGTGCGCCGTGTCCTTCCAGCGATGTATTTACATGTAAGATTTTCTCCTTCACCTTTGTACCCTGCCTTTGTGTCTCTGTCGAGTTCTTCGTACGATGTTTTGCGCTCACATGGGCGTCGTTTATATGCTTTGATGTCTTTTTCACAACATTTTACGATGCCAAATATGTTTTTAATATTTTTTGTGATGCTTTCAAGTCGAACGCCTTTATTTTGGATAAATGTAACTTCAAAAGTAATGAGTATTTAAAAAGAAAAATGACTGCTTGAAAGTAATTCAGAACATTTTTAAATTACCACCCTAAAAAGTAATTTATTACATTACTTGTTACCACAAACAGTAATTTAATTACTATAACTTCATCATATTATATAATTACTCCCATCTCTGATAAAGAGTAATGTTGTAACCCTCCTTAACAGCACTTTTAGGTCACATTGAACGTTCTCATAAAATGGCCTTACGAGATATTTAATGCAATTGTATGTAATTCCCCACGAGACTGTATGTAATTCCACAACGAGGCTTTTTTATTTAAAAAAAAAAGCTTGGATAACTAAGCTTTTTAAAAAAATATTTCAGTAGGTTTAAACAAGCCTACCTGATAGAGAGAAATAGCCTGCAGACTACAAAAAGTCATCTATCAGCTCTCTGCCCCATCTGTAAATGCAGTGCAGCGTTCAGCAGTGTTACCATCCTCGCAAGAAGCAAAAGCCCGTATGCACGGAGTGGCTCGAAATTATGGCCATCGAAGAAACAACACGGGTCAGCGTGCCTCCCATTAACCTAAACACGCACACAAAAAGATATTTACGGTGTTTTGCATTTAGCTGAAATGCGGATCATATCAAACCAAAATTTTATCAATAGCTTGTAGAATGAAAAAGAAAAAGACGCAGATAGTCAAGGTACACAAAGAGGAAGAAGTATTAAACCAAAATTGGTGGTCCTGAGATATCTTTCTCTTTATATATCTCTGTACATTTACATTTTTCCTCTCTTAAGTTTAAGGTGGCCTTATCCGAGTATTCTACTATCCAGTAAGAAGCCTACCTTTTGACAATACTTAGTTTGATTGTATAAGCGAGAGTTGTAAAAAGCTAAAGTATTTTGCCAGAACTGTCGGCACATATAAAATATTTCGTTTCGGCCATTTACTTTATTGTTCCTCACAAAACTTTTAGATGTAAGTATCTATACGCTTTTAATTCTCATCAGAAAATTTAAAAATAAGTCTAATTGTGATTTCAGATATTTTTTAAGTTAATAATTTAGACGTGTAGGAAAACCCTTATATATACACATAACGTCCAAACTACGCATGCACCTTACTTCGTCCAATTTTGTGTTAAATCGATGCCAACGAATAGTCGGACAAGGTGCCAAGAGTTATTTAATTAGTAGGCAGACAATCGAAGACGACCAACTTTTGCCTCTTAGAATAGAACTTGAAACATTTCGTCTAGTTACATGTACGTATCGATATGTTCAAGCCATATGTTACATCTTGGATGTTTTATCAAGCCATATATTACATCTTATATCATCATTGGACGTTTTAGACCAGGGGTCTCCAGACCCCGGCCCGTGGGCCATATCTGGCTCCCGAAAGTCTTTTAACCGACCTGTGGTTGGCCGCGGTACATCCAATGAAACCTGCCCCGCGAATGGCATTTCAGCAGGTCCGCCGCCACCGGCGCAAAAATAAGCGCGCATAAAGAAACTCTGTCTCAAGGCGCACCAACCGAGCAAACAAAAATACCAGAAAAAAAAAAAAGATAAATATGCCTATTGATAAGACGTGTGCTCTCGTCATAAGATTCATTTGGCATTGCCATAACCAACATCAACATTCTCATCCCCGTTTCCTGTTTGAGTAACTACGTATGTTAAAATTCCTTTGAAATTCCCATATATATATATTACGCTTAGTGTGTTTGACCACATGTTAAACGTGATCAAATTCGAGGCCTCAACGATTTTACAGAGAAGGTGTGAACTGACTAGCTACGAAGCCAAGGAAAATCTAATTGATGAGCTCGTGTGGTTTATCCAAGGTGAACTAAAACATCTGCGGTGCTAATACTGGTGATAAAATATAAAACAATTTACGAAAATGAAGTTCGCGTTTTCCATCACTATGAGCCCCTCACAATATATATAATAATATAATATGAAGAAAACATTATAATATAAAAGAATATAAATATAAATGAATTTATATATATTTCATATATAGAGTCACAGGTCTTAATTTTACCATCTATCTTCGTGCCCTACTTTCGCGTGAGCACATGAGATCACATTACAAGTTTCGCAGCACTGTGTGGGTTTGAAAACACTCAAAACTGTACAAGTAAGTAGCGCTGTAATTGGTACTTTATTCCTGCTGGCCAACATTACCGGACGTCAAGTAGTTGTTTTCGTTCAAGTAGTTGTAGATTTTACAGCGCGTGGACAATTCAAAAAGATGGACCAAAAACTAGCTCCTTGTTACTCCCTCAACATTCCAAAAAGATAACAAAACACTTCTTTTTCAAGTTGCATAAGCTACTGGCTTATCAATTTACTTGTATTTTGCGTAGTACGCATGTATAATTGTTAATCTAATCTTCCTAAGTGTTTTGTTTTGGCCGATGATTTTGTTTTTGTTCATTTGCGTCCCTTCTGTCGTTGTCGTATTTTATTTTCATCTATGGGATATTTTGTTCCGTATTAACTCGCAGAAACGCACCTGCAGCGACAGTGTGGCACGTTTTCTGGAAACTACACTCTAAGAAAAAAGTTGGCCTCTAGGGACTAAAGGCAGCATTTGGTCCTCTGAACTCCCAGTTGCTCCCCGAAAGGACCATCTGGTTCAAGCTAGGTACCGTGCGCAAAATCTGGGGACTATCTGCGATCGACTAGGACTAACCGATAAGCGTGCGCGAGCAAAAGCATCCATTAGTCCCCCTCAGACCGGGTGCATCTGTATCTTTTAGTCCCCGAAGGCAAACGGAATGTTCGCCATTAGGACGGATGCTATTTCGCTTGTCTTGGGGATCGGCGAGACTCAGCCCAGCACGGCTGAAAGTGTTGACAAAACTCAGACGAAACTGGCGAATTTGTTTAATGTGCCACGAATGTTAAGACATTACATGGTAGAGCTTCACGCGTTGTGTGAATGCGAGTTAACGAATGTGTTTACTTGACTTCACCCAACTATCTCGTCAAAAATGATCTGTTGACATTTCACAAGCCCCATTCACGTAATTTGTTTTCGCGTAAAAAGCTAGCATTTATCCAAACGCAACACTTCCAAATACTAACACTTTTTTCTTCTCTTAAATGAAACTTAACAGTTTGTAGAAGCCGCGCTTTCAACACCGGAGTCTCGCAGTCAGAATAAATGGTCACTTCAACCGCTAAAACTGAGTTACTGAGAACAAGTTGAGCCTCGTCTCTGCGTCTCCCCGTGACCAACCTTTCTGGGTAGTCCAATGTCGAACTCAAAATCCGCAACGACACACTTGATGCACGGCACGTTCCACTCAAAAACCACATTCAGGGGCAGTATCCAGACGTCTTCATGCCAACGTCGTCGCTGTTTCAGATAACATTCCAGGTGAACAACGAAGAACGAACCGCGCCCGCAACATCACCCATGGTGACGTTAATACAAAACAAATGCGAACTAAAAAATAAAATAAAAAAGCCACCCGAGAAAGCTGAAAATACTTAAAAGAGAGAGAGAGAGAGAGAGAGAAAATAAAAAAATAAAACGTGTTTGCTTGTACGTCACTCGACTGGCCTGTTCAAAGTGGCGACCTTCTCCCGTTCTTGGAGCTCTTCTGTGTGGCTGTGTCCGTGTGTAGTGGGAGGGGGTAAAGAGATTTTCGTGCGCGCCCTTCCCCGTCCCGTCAACCCCCCCCCCCCCCCGCATTCTTTCTTGTAATCCTCGCACACGCGGGGGGTTGGCAGATGGGAAGATAGGGTCCGTCGGGAAAATGGGAAGGGGTCTTTGTTTGAAAAGAACCTGTTTTTAGTCAGTTGAGAGTTGAAATGCAGCCTTCGTCGAAAGCGTTTTTTTCTCCTTGCGTCGTCTCCGATCATTGCGGGATCCGGTTTGGATTCGCGGTGCTGCAGCACTGCACTTGATCTGTTCTCAAGTCACAAGTCAAGGGAACCCGATTAAGGTATGTCGAAGTACTTTTGTTTATGGTGTATTCATTAACTGCTGGCTTCAGAAAGTGTTTTATTTTGAGCACGTTCTCTAGCTTGCAAAGCGCGCGCCATGCTCTATTCTTTTTGACACCATGGTTGTTGATTTTGTTATGCAGCACAGAAACCTCTATTCAATCGTATCGAGCGAAACGCCAGTTCTACCGATTGCTTATTTGTGTGTGTGTGTGTGTGTGTGTGTGTTTTGCTGACCCTGGCAGGATCGCTTGACCATTAAAGGGGCAATGCAACAATTCTTGTACTTTGCGCAAATACCGCTCAGAACAGATCCCTGACGTTAATGACCTATGATACACGCGTTCGTTTTTCACCGCCACGCAATACAAGTCCCAGTAAAAAAATAAAGAAAACAAGCAGCGTTCGCCTCCTCAACTCGCAGCTAGAACAAGCGGCCACGTGATCTGGAGCCGATTATATGCCGCCAATGTTGATCATCGCTACGCGCTGCGGTTGGCAAAGCACAGGACACCGCGCTGAGTTCCAGACATTGATTATGGCTCGGCTATTGTCGTCGATGCAGCGATTGGACACGTGGCTACTACCCGAATCGCTTCTCGAGCTAGTAATTATCACGAGCCCAAATCGAGTGCCCACGCAATGCTCGGGTCCAATGCTATGAACCACATTCAAGTATCGTCAACATGGGTGTACTGCGATCCCCACTTTACGTCATCAAATTTTGCAAAGGAGAGATTGAATGAAAATGGTCGCTCTTGTCTTTGAAATTACACCGCAACAGAGGAGTTTTTTGGCAAGTGGCGTTGCGTAGCGAGATCGCTTGACTCCCACTTGTGCCAGTAACGCTCGTGTACAGTTGAAAACATTCCAATGTAAATATCGTTGCACCGCTCCTTTAAGGCTTGTCCACACATGCAGCGGAGCGCTACAATCATAGCGCTGACCTTGCGCTAAGCGCGTGCTGACGGGAGCGGTCACCAGCTTTGTATCGCACCGTCAAAACTGTTGCTCATGGCAGACGAAAAGTAGCTCACGACACGTGAGCAGCGCTACATCAGCGCTTCGTTGCGTGTGAGAACCGGCACTAATGGAGACATTTATTCGATTGTACACTAGACTTTCGCGTTGATGGCAGGAGCTCGTGCCGTCATTTTGAAGCATAGTTTGAGCACGCACGCCCTGGGTCGGTAATTCGCAGCGAACGGTCTACTAAAAATCGAATATTGCGCTGGTCTGCTGTCAGCAGATCGCATGTTGGATGTGAACCATTGTAGCGCTTATGCAGAATATTTGTTATTTTTTAATGCGTGTGTTATGTCTCGTACTTTTGTCCAGCGATTGGGTATTTCACGCTGCCTTGTTACTAATAATTCAAATTCCTCGCAAACAGGCAAGAAGCTGCCGGTGCCCCAATAAACGGTGCTGGGACCACGACCGGTTTCGACAGACGTCTCAGTGTCCAAGCCATCGTCGACGCAAGTGCACTCTTCGGAATTTGGCCTTATCGTGGATTCTACCGCCCAGGAACTTCGACTTCAGTCATCCTTGAATGTGATGTGTATCTACGAGGCAATAAAGCTACGTTTAACCTGAACTGCACCATTTCGTTTCGGAGATTTGTGGCTCGGGACCAAATGCAAAGGATAAACCTTTAGTCCCAGGGGTCTAAATCCAAGGGCGCAACGTTTAGACCCAGGGTTCCAAGTGCAAGGGCCTAACAGTTGGTCCTCGGGGTTCATTTGAAACGGTGTAACAGTTAGTCCCAGGGGTCCAAGCGCAAGGGCCTAACAGTTCGTCCTCGGGGTTCAATTGAAACGGTGTAACAGTTGGTCCCAGGGGACCAAGTGCAAGGGCCTAACAGTTGGTCCTCGAGGTGCAATTGAAACGGTGCAACAGTTAGTCCCAACGGTGCTAGTGCGAGGGACTAACGGACGGGGCGCAACAGTTGCTCCCGTCACCGTTGCTCCCCTAGGGGACTAATGGTAGTGTCAGCGCATTTGGTCCCCCGAGGGACTAAGTCGCGCTCCCTTTTTTCTTAGAGTGTAGGGACGGCTCAACAGGTTTTGTGAATCCACTGTAAATGTATCGCGATTGCAAAGAAGTGATTTTCTGCTTTAAAATCAGGCGAGTATTCGAAACATGCATTATATTTGAAACGACACGGCTCAGCCGTATTAATTTTATTAATTAAAATATTATTTACAACGGTATCACACATGAAAGTATAAAATAATTCAAAAGTAGTTTCTTTCAATCAAAAGCACGAGGGGCGGCGGACAATGATGATGATAGTGTCGCCTAATGCGGAGGTAGCGTCCTGTTGCGAGCAGTACGCGAACGATCCTAGCGGAGTCCCACAACTGAGTTGACCTAGAAACACTGGTTCACAATAGCTATGCCGAGATACTCAATCATTTTTAGATAAGTTAGCCGCTGTTCAGACCTCAGATCCATTGTTACAAACATTTTACATAAATGAAGAAAGTGGACATTTCTTTGCTTTAAAAGACTGCATGGGTTTTGACAATAACCGACTTCCGGGGAATTTATTATTGGTGTTTTAGTTGATTTTGTTCTCTCTCGTTTTGTAGCCACTGGGAGCGCAAGAAACATGGTACCTTTTTGTATTAAGCCCAAGTCGTTTTCATCACCCCATCTTAGTCCTTAAAACCAGACTTGTACGTAATCCGTTACAAGTAACGAAATTACTTGTAATCCCTTACATTTATCAGTAATTTAGTAACGGAATATTTACATATTTTCTCGAGTAATTTTAAAGTAATTCCCTTACAGTTTTTATATAACGGATTCCTTGTAATCCGTTACATTTTTTTCAAAACCAACCTTTTTAAAAAAAGGTTGTTTTTTTCATTTTGTTAAAGTTGAGCGCAGTGACACTGTCACCCGAATTGACCAGCGCAAAAGGAGGCTTGGCACTCTTCAGTTCCGCAACGCCTTTTTTTTTTTTGCAAGACAAAGCTTCTGAATTTTTTTTTAACCCTAACAACAATGTCAAAAAAATTAAAATAAACATTTCTACAAAAAAAAGTGGGGGTTATATCCGTTTTTCTTAGTTCCTTTGTTTTTCTTTGCGATCGAAGATGGGGAGAGGAGGACACCAAGTGATTGTGTGCCTCTTCGAGAAGCTCGAGACGGTAAGCCCAAAGACAACAATTAACAATGTCCTTCCCGGTTATAGTGACTAGGACCATTTTCATAATGTCACAACACGAGCCAACGCTCCGTCTACTCCTAAAATCCACCAAAAAGGGATGTGATAATATGTGAAGGTGTTATTGCCACAAGCATCCTCGTTCGTTGCTGCACACTTATCATCTTCTCTTATAATTTATTTTTATTTATTTATTCATATTACCCCTAAAGGCCCTCGTGAGAGGGTATTACATGAGGGGGGGGTACATAAATCGTTCCAATAGGAACTAGTGCACAGTGAACAACATATCAGAATAGTAGAAGACAATCAATACACTTAATAATAAAAAGAAAATAAAGGATACACTCAAAAACGAATAAAAAACATACACTCACTCATCACACTGCAATAAAGCTGAGTCAAGGTAAAAACAAAATAGTACACATTTGCTCTGCACGTTCCGGAAAAGAGGAAACAACAATGTAAAACAGCAAAAGTTAGATGGCATCAGTATTTTGAATTTGTTCCTGAAACTTCGTGGTGTCTTTTTCTGAGGCAATGTGCGAAGGTAGATTATTCCAATCGATTGTGGTACGTGGAATGAATGACCGGGAAAAAGCAGATGACTTACAGGTTACGTGTTTAACTTTGTAGGGGTGATCGCGGCGTGGAAAAATAACGGCAGGTGGCTCGAAGAAATCACCGTGAAGTGACGCGTGGTGGTAAAGTTTATGGAAAAGTGATAGGCGTGAAAGTTGCGACGATGGAGTAGTTCGGGTAGCTCTGCTC